>OMLI01031724.1:0-10301 GCA_900302605.1 Rondeletia loricata | reverse complement strand
GTGTGCGTTAAAATACAGTTTCTTCCACAAGCGTCTGCATCTCTCTGACTCGCTCCGAGTTGCTTGGAGTGTGTGAGTGAGACTCCCAGAGCGGCCCCTCCCCCTCACAACACAACAAGCATGGAGGAAGAAAGCGAGAGTCACACAGTGTCGGTAGAAGACCTGGTTACTAAACAAAGCACGCTGCTAGTTTCATTCACCCGTGGTGAGCCTTATGACAAACTAAGATACAGGAGGGCTACATACAGGGGACAAAATTTACACTCGCCAAGCGCCAATGGCGTGTAGATTTCCTCTTTGGTCGGTAAATTACAGAGGCTAGCTCAGCCACTCTGGCGTGTAAAAAAATTAGGAGCCAACTTTCTGAATTTTCATACAAGACACAGCTTCTGTTGTCTGTTCGTGATTCTGCCTTTAAAGCGATACGTTTTCTTTTTAAAGCGGTGCAGCTGCTTCTATACGTGACGTGTTTCGATTAGATTCATTAAGCTACATCAAGTAACCAGAAAATAGTTCCGGTTAAAGCGTTTAGCCATCAAAATAAAAGCCTGGAAATGTAAATAACATAAATGTATTTAGCCTTCAAAATAAAAGCTTGAAAGTTTACATGTAGAAATCTCTCTTTATCTTTCTCCCTCTCTCACCTCAGACGCTCATAGTCTCATCAAGCGGTTTTGTTAATTGGGGTTTCATTTGCTCAAGCATAATTACAATGAAACATTTAACCCTCTTCATAGAAAATATCAAGATATATATCGTATATCGCCATTCAGCCTAACAATATCGGGATATGATATTTTGTCCATATCGTGCAGCCCTACTCTGAATGTGCAACTGATGTCAACCAGACCTTTGCGAAAATGTTTCTGGCAAATATTTCACAACCACTGCAGACCATCACATTCAAATAGAGTATGCATAACAAATCGACACCAAAAGCTGTGTTTCTTACCTTTAGGATTTCGTACATGTAGAACCGTATGTCAAAGTCCGATAGGGTTTGATACAATTGCTGGAAAGAAAAACATTTACCATTAGATATTTTTTTGTGTTAATGCATTTCAAATGCCACATAGTGTACCAAAAAGCATTCATCCCTACCTTGAAGTCTGTATTGTTGACATGTTCAAAAACCAGAGCAGGGGTTCGGGACTAAAAACAAAAATCAGAGAAGGGTATGTTCAAGCATGGCACCACGCACCTATATTAATTCCTAGACTGTTACATAGTGCTAAGTGCAAAAAGGAGAACAAACTTACCACAGGATCCTTGACGATATCCAACAGTGAGATGATATTTGGACCACCCCTCAGATTCTCCAGGATCTTTATTTCTCTCTTGATTTTCTTTTTTTTGACCGGCTGTGGACAGAAACATTCTCGCGAGATCACTGGAAATCTCCATTGAAGTGACTGTTACATATTTTGACAATGTTTTGTGTGCCGCCAACACAGCTGTGTTCTGATTAATCTGTTAAAAGTGTGGAGAGTTTATTACTAAAACCATTTGTACAACTTCAAAATTGCTGTAATATTCAAGTGATTATTTCCATACCTTCAGTATTTTCACGACCACTTTTTCATTGTTTGTGATGTTTATGGCTTCAAACACTTCACTATATTTGCCTCTGCCTAGTTTTCTGACTAGTTGATAGTCGTCTTGGTTGCTGAAAACAAAAAGCCATGGTGAACATCACAGAGTTGGGTTTTACCAACAATGTAAACCAAATACAAGATAACTGAAGCACCGGACAGCAATTCCCCTCCGCCTTACCCCCATTCAACAACATGGGACTCATAGTCCCAGTATTCCCGAGGCCTCTGTGTGTTTACATCAGGGTAAACTCGAGAGCGGCTTGGAACAGGGCCAGACATATTCTACACAGGATCTTCTCTAAATCTCCTAAAACAAGACAAAGAATATAGAAGAACTGAGTCATTCAAAATTATAGCAGGAATAACTAAACACACAATATGTGACCTATTTTCCTTGCCACATAAGTTCTATTCTATTTCTAAAGCACGTGCACTTCAGAACACCCAAAAATATATAATTATGGGGATATGAGGAAGTCTAATTTACTATTAGACAACACAATACCTTGGAGGTTCCCTCCAGGATGATGGTGATAGATGAGTTTGAACAGGAGCGGTTGAGACACCTTTATGGTAAGAAAACTACATGGGCGTACAGATATGAAACAGGCACAATTAGGGCCTACTAAAGTCCAATCATTTGAATTAGTTCAACATTACACACAGGACTGAGAAATACTAATCAAAGTCTCAGAGACAAACCTGGGAATTTAAATTCAATGTTGCACTCACTGTACGTTGCTTTAAGAGTGTCAGTTAAACGCCTTAAATGTAAATGTTTCCGAGATGCAAATGGGAGAAAGCAATGATACAAACTGAAACTGTGGCACAAGTCAAAGGACCAAAGACGTACAAAAAAAAGCCTATCAAACTAAATTAGTGGTGCATGGATGTGTCTGTTTTGCAAAATCTAAACATGTGTTTGAACATGGTGTAGGAGGTTGAGAAACCTGAATGTTAAAAGGGGGCATCCAACCAGTCTAATCAGGAGGTACAGGGTTCAATAAAGTCATCACTGGGATCTACACCAACGCAATGTCTCCTGTTAGAAAAAGAGAAAGAAAGGAAAGGTTGGTGAGGATCATTACTGCTTCATTAATGAAACAGGAGCAAACTATGTTAGCTACGCTGAACTAGCTAATTTCTTACATTAACTAACGTTATATGCGTCTCTGTACGGCGAACATCCAACAGGCAAAAGGCCTCTATGGTCCAAAACGCTCATCTTCGTGGTTCTCTTGCAGCCAGTTAACACTTTCCTCTAACGGTAGGTGTGCGACAGACCCTCTGTGGCCCAAGGCCTGCACAAGTGTAGTGGAGCTAGCATCAGGCAACCCGGGCAGCTGGTTGGGATGCTAGCTAGTTAGCATTAGCTCATCGACAGCGGAGGGAAAAGCCGGGTGGAAAGTCACAGAGACATTGCGAGATAACTCGCGGCCATATTACAAGGCTACGGTGGAAAAGAACAACAGTCCATCTCAAAACGGTCAAAGCAACATTCAGATGGTTATTATTGATCTAACGGCAGATTATTAGCTTCGATGAATGTATTTCCCAAAGCTACAAAGTGCTAAGCTAGCAGGCTAGGGGAGTGAATAGCTCGCTGGCTGGCGAGGCGACTGACTGACAACGCCTTGAGAAAACACCCAACAAACACCATCTATAGCCGCAGTACGGCGACGCAGGTGTGATATGTGTTTCCAGGGGTTCCCTGTATGTAAATCATTCAGCAGTACTTCCAAACCTTAGAGGATTCTCGGTTAAATGACACAATTTATATTACCTCTCAACGTTGTTGGGACGTCAATATGGCGATGCTTGGGCTCAAGAGCTTAGTGCAAACAGCCTCTCCTGCAGAGGGCGCTGTGCTGTTTCTTTTTCACGGGGGAGATTATCGCTTGCTGCCACCAACAGGTCTACTTGAGGGAGAAACTTTTGTTTTTATTCAGCCACATCTGTGTTATAATTTATTTTTGTTACGTCCACCCCTTTCTGATCGTTGGCCCATTCAGTTATTCATAATGCATCCGTGAGTCTCACCTGTGCAGCATTATAGGCGCTTCCAAACGTCTCTACATCAAGGAACCCCAAATAGATGCACCATGGGCCCTCATTTGTGAGACTGTCAGGGAATCCCATCTGAGAAGGTTTTTGTTGGCACTTATGATTTAGTACAGAATTTTGTGGGAAACGGTTTATACTGTAGGTGGAAAGTTTACAGTGGGGAGAGTTAAACCCATGATATAAATAATCATTCTCTCATTGTGCTAACCTCTATGGAGTGAAATAACAGTCAAATTAAACTATTCCTCTTTTTTTTTGCTGAGGACTGCCTTGACCCAGACCCCACATTGGAAACCACTGCCTTAATATCAACACTATGACACCTACAGCGCGCGCACACACACACACACACACACACGAGAATGCGTTGAAAAGTATACGAGTTAAAGATGTGATAAAATGACACAACACAGTTGCTACCACATTTAAAACATATTCAACACGTTTTTCAATACATCTTCAAGACATTCTTGTGTTCTCTATTTGAGCACATCTCTTCAAGGAGAGATTTCTAAAATGTCCAATAGGACCTAGGCTATTTGAAAAGGTCTGTGTTTAGGTAAAACATAGGGCTACACTGGGTAGTTGGACAATAGTGAAATAGTGATAGAAAACAATGCATGCTTTGTGCTATCATTAAAAGGCCATCTCAATAACAGGAAAAGCCAGGGGCATTTTCTTTAAACCAACCACCTGTTATCAACACACAATAGAGAGAAAGACTATTCATTTTTTGTGCCTTTTGTTGAGGTCAAATTGAATTGATCTAATGAATAAGCCTTTGTAAACTGATTAGGGCCTGTAATCATTGCTCATCTGCCTCCTATTTCTTAAAGGATTCCCAAAACCATGCACTGTTAAACCCACAGAAATAGTCTTTGACTACAACTCAATCTGATAAATGTTGTCAAAAGCTATCATTAACATGGATGAGGCCTAGAGGTGAGGAAGCAGAAGTACATAAAAGCCCAGCTGCACTCTTGCTGCCATACGGTGAACATTGCTGGTGACCAAAGTCTACAATGAAGCTGTAAGTTTTTATATTTTGTCATATGTTGATTCATACCTTTTTCTCTTTTCAAACTATAATCATTGAAACTTGATTTTATTTCCCAGAGAAGAAAATGACATAATGATATCTAAATGAAATCTAATTAAATCTAAAACTTATTGTGATTTTATTTGTTTTAGCTTCCTGTGTTGTCTGTTACTTCTTGCATTTGCAGCTGTTGTGTTAACGACCCCAATAAGAGGTAAACTAATCTGAGCAGAGAAAATATGTAAAATACTGTTTACACAGGCTTACTTTAAGTGTCGTAATGCACTCAATTCATGTCATTCAATTTTCTTGAATACCACACTGGGGATAACTATTTTTCTTTGTTTTTCTTTTCAAGACCAAAGAGAAAATGTGTTAAGCTTCCTGAATGGTGAGTCTTTATGTCAGTTTTATATTTTTTAACAATATGTTGTATTTTTGAACATGTTGCACTACATCCAAAATGGTGCTAGCATGACTGTTTCTCATGAGATTAATGACTGTATATATCAATTCTATGAAATAATAGAACCCTTTCATTACTGTTGTTGTAGAGGCACTTGGCATGACTCCTACTGAAAAGACCGTACCTGGACATGTTGCAGGTCTGTGCGTCAAACTTTAGTTGTCTTATCAGCTACTCCTACATACATACAGTATTAAAACAGGTAGGTTGAATTATATGTTAAAAAATCATTATACTTCACCAGATCCTGAAAGTACTTCTGGATCGGCAAAAACATAGACCACAGATACAAAGACCAAGTCAGAACAAAGGAAGAAGCAGAATTATAAATTGTTTGCCTTCATGTTGTTTTATTGTTCAGATTAATCTTTACATAAGAGCAAGCACATTTTATATCATTACCAACTACAACCACCTCAATGATCATCACCATATATTGTTGGCTCTTTTCCACAGCATATCAAAACCCTTTATGTAAACCTGGGCAACAGGACAATTCAGAAGGTACATTTTTATGTTTTTCTTTCTATTGATATAAATGTATGTAGGGTACAGAGTGGTACAGAGAGTCATATAAGTAATTATAACATTAGTTAATTTCCCTAATTGTCTTCAGATTTGGACATTTCAAATGCTACAAACAGGTCAAAACAGTAGTGGATCAAAGGGGGCTGTCATTGTTAGTGTTTAATTTTAAATAGTGCTCACCTACAGTGTTGCTCATTCACAGATACCTCAGAGGAAAAATCTACAGAGAGTGGTTACACCGATGGGTTCACAGGTATGTGAGCTACAGTTCAGCAATGTAGAGAAGATATATAATACAAATAGATATAAATACAACTTTTCTTAATATTTCAGATCCAGGACTACCTGAAAAAAACATTGGAGGTGAAAGCAGAGGTAAAGTAGCCTGCATAAATGTTATAACCTATACTGACAGGGTCATCAATATGTATTAACATCCCCCTGTTTGTCTGAGCCTGAAATTAAGGACACAACTAACTGACATGTTCTTTTTTATATGCAATGATACAAACATGAAACTTTGATTCCAATAGTGTAGTATTAGTACAGGATAATAATTCTGTGGGTGAGAAAAATATAAGGTATAGCCTGATTCATGTGCACAACAGATGCCTCCTCGCTTCTAGGAGGCAGTAACAATGTAAAAAGAGAAGATGTTGATGCAGATGTTGTAATTGTAGCCCTAAAATATTCTGCAGAAATTAAAGGTAACAGTTTTAGGCTATTACTGAAACAAAACACAGAAACAAGCAATAACTTTCACTGTTCCCAGACGAGTTCAACGACCTTGACAGCCATGAGACCACGATTCCTAATGCTGTGGGGAAAAATGAGGGACCGTCCAGAGGGAAGGCCGTAGTGGACACAGACAGTATGGATTTGACCAGCAGACTGGTTCCAGGCTATGGGAGCACAGAGCAGAGCGGGACACACAGGGCCCTGGTGGAGACACACAGAGCGAGACGAGAGCTCACTGATCTTAACAGTGAGGAGGAGATACTGGTGGATAGTCAGAAGGCTGGAAATCTGTCACTAAAACAAGCCATCGGAGTCAGTGGAGTCCAAGTGACTGAAAATGCCAGTCGAGGCATCAATCTCCAAAGAAAGGCGACACCAGGAAGAGGTCAGCTCCTGCGTAGAGTTGATGGGCTGAATGGCATGCTGGCCCCGGGCCGAAGCAGAGAACAGCTGGATCGGGACAGTTTTGAGGCTGTCAGTGGTATTCCTGCTGCAGCTGGCAACAGCAGAGACATAGACTATGATGGTAAGACCTGATTCTATGTCAAATTGATTGTTCCAAGAATTATACTATTGAATTTATCAGCGCCGAGAGGTAGCCTATCCAATAGGTGAGCTATTTGTTTGTTTGCTATATTGGCGAAATGGTCTGTGTGGCCTCCGATGCATACAGTAACTGCCTCTTTGAAAAATCTTTCATTCCTTGTCTTCTTCTCTCTTCTTTGCGCTGTAGCGCCCTCGAGAGCACATGGCCAGTAGCTCCTCTGTGCCAGCCAACACCAGAACCTCCTGGAACATGTTTCCTCTCCCTATGAGTCATACAGGTGTTGTCTACTTAACATCTGTCTATCCACTCAACCTAGCTGAGGAAACAGCTCCCTGACATGTTTACGTATTTACGATTACAAGACAAAAGAGAAACACGTTTCATGTGATGATTACATTTCAACCTCATATGATTATAGAATAAAAGTATTTCCTAGTATTTGCTTCATCGTCATTCTTCTGTTACAGTGAATGCATTGTTGAATGGCAGTGCGATCGATTTTCTCTCTGTTCTTCAGATTTTATTTCGTGACTTGTCATTGACAACACTGGTGTTCAAGATGAGTCAGGGGCCGCCATCTGTTGACTCATAGGAAACAGACAGGCTGGATCAAAATATCTCCCGGGACTTTTTCATCCTACTTTAGATTTTTAGATTTATTTTGTAACGTGATCATGTGAACAAATGTGAGAGAGAAAGAAAGAAAGAAAGAAAGAAAGAAAGAAAGAAAGAAAGAAAGAAAGAAAGAAAGAAAGAAAGAAAGAAAGAAAGAAAGAAAGAAAGAAAGAAAGAAAGACTTAATGTTAGGTTTTGTCAATTGTTTGTTAGGCTTAGTAGGGAAGTTAAACAGAGCAAGCAACAAAAGTGTCATGTTTGGCACGAAAATAGTGATATGTTATAAAAAGATGTCAGATATCAAATGTTGTCACAAAATTGGTGCATGAGAGCCAATGCATCCATTTAAAGATGGAGGCCAGATTGCATTAACTTCAATGGAAGTGTATGATGCATATTTTTGTCAGTTATGTGGAAATTCTGATAGACAAAAGCTTTTTTTGTCTAATAATTTTGATGCCCCAAATCTGAATCTTTCTGCAAGTACACATGAGCCTCTAATTTAGGTGCTTTTATTGCAATATGTGCAATTGTTGTAAATGCTACACAATAACTGCCTCACTGTACTGTGCAAATGTGTAAATCATTTCCCAAAATGGCACTGATCTCTCAAAGTATAAGAAGAAGGAAATTGTGGAAAACTCATATTTTTTTCTTTCACAGGTTATACAATATAATCATCAAATTTACAATTAGTTAAATACAATTACACATTTAAAGAGACATCTAAAGATTTACAAAATAACAAGAACACTTGACAAATGTAATGAGAACATTACCTATAGCACAACACAGTACAGGCTTGAAAGAAATATAATTCCATTGCATGTAAAATACAAAAATGTTACCTATAATGCTGTAGAACACAGTACATATGTAGATGGTGAAGCAGGATGTCTGGTACCAATATACTGCAGGTCAATATTCAATCCATCTCAGATTTTGGCACCAGCAAATAATCCAAGACAAGACTGGCATTGTTTCAATTCCACCGTTTCATTTCCTAAAGTTTTGAAGCACACTGTACACATCTGATTGGACTCCATGTAACTCCTTCAAAAAAGTAAAAGTAATTCATTTAGGAAACACAAATGCCTGTCATTTTAGCTAAGACGTTTACCCAAGACCATATCACATCCATATTTAGTGTCTTTGAGGGTTGAATCACAATATGGGTCTGCTTTACCTGATAGGGAGATTCTGTGATCTCTGCTGGCGTTTTCTTTGACATTGCTGATGGTACATTTCCTCGACCTGTTGAAATGTGGAAACAGAGAGGGTGTGGGATAGTTTCAAGATTGCAAATGACTTCTCCCCCTGACCTCCTGCCATTACAACCCCCCCCCCACCACCACCACCACCACCACCCACACACACACACACACACACACACACACACACGCACACACTCTTAGTCCTCACCATCATGAGAATCCCATTCTCTCCTTCTCTTGTGGAAAGTTGCAAAGCAGAACACAGAGATAATGATGAGGACGGTCAAGATGATGTCACAGGCAATAATGCCCACTACGGACCCCATATCTATCTGGTAACAGGATCCACATTCTGTGAAACGACAGTGTAAAAACATGGGATGGGAATGCAAAGAAACCAACACAACACCATATCCCAGAATCCCCCCCGGAGCATAAGAATAGTTTTAGGAAAGCCAACTACCTTGCTGTCCTTCTGCAGGACCTGAAAGAGACAACGTTAATAAAACACCAGATGATGATAATAACTGACATGACTGTATCTACACTTACTTGCTATTGTACTATCATCATTCACTCCTGCCACCATAAACAACCCACTCACCAAATAAAGGACCCACAATACAAAGAGCGTTGGACATCTCCTCGATGTTGGTGTTTGGTAGAGGAGGAAATGAGTGCAGGTGGTTGAGGGTCACTGGTCCTTATATTCTCTTCCAAATGGCTGTGATCTTGCACCCATAAACCAGAGGTTGGAAACCAGAGGCAGTAGCAATTACAGATGGAGGACTGTCCACAGGAGACACTGGCAATGGTGTAATGGTTGTCAGCATGTGACTGTTAGGAGGAAGAGGGAGCCAGTGAGAGAAGAGGAAGCCAGTGTTTCTGTTTCGTCTCTGTAATGTCATGTTCACGTGGGTGTTGTTGGTCTCTCATGCTGTAATAAATACATAGATACATTTGATCATTTGGGGTTCAGGCTTTTATCTGACTTTTTAACAGTATTCACAGTAACGTGTCAAACTGATGCCAAGATGAGAAGCTAGTTCAGTTTCACCACATCCTCAGTTTCTGCTGAAATATGGGTGATTGTAACATCTCCGACAGACCGTTTTTGTATGTGGTTTGCTGCTGTGGGTTGGTCGCAGTCACTGCTGCTTTGAGCCTTTGGTTGACCACAATTTGATCTGAAATGATCGTTTAAACTGTCAGCGAAATGAAATCGACACCTTCACTGTTTTTGTCAAAGAGGCCATAATGTTTAATAATGTTAAATGAATGCTCAAAAGGTTATACAATATGGTTGAGGAAACACATGTAAATTAGATTTAAAAAAAGTTTCCTTAAAGGATTTCTTTAATTCCTTATGCAAAGGAATGTATATGCCTAAAATAAAATAAAACCTCCTGAAAAGGCCTGATACATATCTCTATACGTGTTAAGAGAGAGAGAGAGAGAGAGAGAGAGAGAGAGAGAGAGAGAGAGAGAGAGAGAA
>OMLI01031721.1:0-10585 GCA_900302605.1 Rondeletia loricata | reverse complement strand
TTTAAACAAATCTGCCATTATTACCAGAGGTGGTATGATGGTGTAAAGATGAGTCGGCATGCTTTGGCTATATTTATTAAACGTTACCCGACAGAATAAACTCTAGTGAAGTTAACTTTATTTGCTCACCTTCACAGCAGCGGCCGAAGACCGGTAACATCCCCAAAATAAGTTAGAGAGTTGACACATTTATGATTTACTTTGAAAACACCCCAAACAATGTAAACCAAATAAACTACTGTTGATGTAATTGCCAAGGAAGAACGAGAAAGGATAACCAAAGCGGAACTTTTGGCGGTCATTGACCATCAACAGCCAATCAGATTTCTGTGCCTACTCCTTTTCCTACCGACAGTACCGTAAATAAACAAAATTCCTATGTGTCTTTGGGTTTTTGTCACCTTTTTCACCCCTGATGTGTTTGCATCCCTGTCTAAAACATCAACGGTAAACGTCAGGTTTTGGTGTCAGTCCCTCAGAATCAAAGAGCGAGGGCTTCTTTCTAGAGCTGCCATTTTGCACCGACGTTCAACAATCATACAGGGAGAAATCCACCGTAGAAGAGGCAGAGAGACCAATTTCCCCACCCACAGTAGAGGAAATAGACCAGAATGCAATGCAGCAGCAAGACATGTTGTGTTTTGAGTAAGGTACATGACTCCCGCTTCTTCACAACAGGAAAAACTCACTCCACTATCGCTATCGCTCTCTCTCCACCTCCATGTATAACCAACAAGTGCAGGCACGTTTTCAGGGGGCTGTCGAAAGGCATTCTGGGAAACGTAGGAAATTGCTACCTGAAGTAGAAGTAGACGAGGCAGGTTGAGATGAAATAAATCCTGGAATGCATCGAACATCACAGATTGATGAGACCTAACAGTGTAACAGTATCTGAGGGTGGATTCTTCCTTTAACAGCGTCACTATGAACAGAACAGAGAGATACTTTAGTCTGAGGGCGATGAAGTCCCCTCCCTCTGACCTGGTTGCAGCCCTTCCAGAGATGTTGGACTCATTCCTATCCACCTGATCTTTATTCTCTGATGACGGCCTCTGTAACCGAAACACATAAGACAAATTAAACAAATGCACACTTAACTGCTTACATCCAAAACCCTCTTGACACGCAGTACTTTCAGATCTATTGCAGGACACAATCCAACCCCTTCATTTCAATTTTATAAATCATATGCAGTAAGATCTGGATTTTAACATAGCAATTAAATTGAATCACTGAGGTAATCTCCTGCCATGTGTGTGTGTGTGTGTGTGTGTGGTGTTAGGTCCGTCACAGATTAGAGTGGATTATATTGGATTATGTCCCTTGACCTGATTTACTGACCGAGTGCCTCTTGTTATCCAGATCAGACTTGTAACTGTGACAAGCAGTGAGATGCAAAGACCTGTCTGTTTCAGCTCAGTGTCTGTTCCACCTCAGTGTCTGTTTCACCTCAGTATATACACAGAATAAGATTAGGCATTGGATTGTTTTAATGTATTGTATTCACAACTGGGGCAGTTAAACTGATCTGAAACAGAAAGTAGTGGCACCCAGTGTATCTTTGCTACCTGACTTCTAAATTCAATGTCATCAACTGGCTGCTTTTCTCACAAAAAACAAAAACAAAATCATTTATAGTACATGAGTAAAGCATGAGCACAGTCCAGTGCAACAATTTAACATTCAGAATCATGAAGCATTCAAACATGACTTATTAATGATCAACAAATAACTTCTACATCATTAGTAAAAAATTATGGTCTGTATTCAGGTCTGTATCAGCACTAGATAATGATGCACAAATGATGTATAAGCAATTAGTAATCTTCACTTCTGAATCAAACATACAATTGTAACTGTCATTACTAATGATGTACTACTCGGTTACAAATATTCATCATATAAATAACGTATTTTTGTTATTTAAATCATAATTAACTTTAGAGTTTGTTAGTTTTCATTATTCTGTTATTCCTTCCTGTGCCAGCTCTGCCCTGTTAAACCCAGCTGTTGCCATCCGCTGAGGAAAGGCTGCAGTTTACCCTTCTCTCTAGTGTTACTGCGTCTAACCCAACTCTTTTTAATTGCTCGGTGGCTTTATCATAATATTTAGAGGTTACAGTTAACAAGGTGGCCAATTAATCCGGAATACTAATTAGGCGGTAATGGGGTGTCACGGAGACGGCAGTAACTGCCGCCTGATCCACAAACAATGACGGGGCAGTAAAACTGACATCGACCCAAATTAGCTGGCTGATTTAAATAGGTTGGAGGCTACTTTGTGGGAAATTATATAGGGATCAGAATAAATGTCAAGGACATTTTCTCCAGTCAACATCCAGTTCCACTCTTGACATTTCTTCTGCAGCAAATTCATTTTCTCTGCTGGGACTTGGTTCACTGAGATATTGCACCATTTATCGAGATGATTACATTTTTGAGGTTTGCAAACCTGAAATGAACAGGTTGGCTTCATTGTTCATGAGCAATCTCAACAACAATTACTATTTAGCACTTTTAGAACCTATGAGCAAACAAAAACAAAAAATTTAAATGTGAAAACAAATATAAATTGCTATTGATTTGGTGCTTTAAAACACCTTATAGCACCATGAGTTCATAGATTGTTTTCAAAAACAGGCAGGAAACTTTGAAGCACATAGGCTACAGTTAAACACCTACACAACTGAATCTTGTTGGTGTCGAAATCTTTATTATTTTACTACTCTTAATATTGTTTTGATCACTCCTAAATAGCATAATTTAAAAATGTAGAACAAGACAGAACAGTTAACTGCTCAGTCTAGCCTCTTCTCAGCCCTGTCTTCAAATGCATCGTCAAAGGTATAAATGGATGTACTAATACCTTGAAAACTAAAGCAAAATCAATATTGAATCCATACAAGTAAGCGTTTGTCTTGATAGTGTTTGACAGAGGCCGTCAATAGCTTTCAGTTTGGTTGCTTTAACATAGAAGGCATATCTGCACAGCTAAGTAGTCTTTGCTGAAGGTACAAAATTATAAACTAGCACAACTGAGTGAAAACAAATCTCCTTTTTACATCTGCATTGTAATACAAAGGCAAGACACATTTGCCAAGACAATGAGATTGTCTGTTTCTACACAGGTAGAAACAGACAATCAGAAAATCAATCAAACCAATCCTCGCTTCGTCACTAGTCATATACCAACTGACCAGTGATTAGGTCGACCCTGGGATACACGTGATATGATAAAGCTGTCATAGTCAAACAATACTACATAGCAAAAAAATGTATCATACAGAGCCTATACATCTATAGCATTACATCATGACGTCAGTAAGGGTGTTTGTAATGTAAATATCCAAAAGGCTTCATGCTGTTACAGCTGGCATCACGCCAGGCAGTCAGGGTGAACTGATGCTTAGTTTTGTGTTTACATGTATGTTAAAATGTGTGTTACTTGTGAACTATGTGTTTTTCGTGTACTGGTTTCATCTCACACTTCTGAGCTCTCCTGTGGATATTTGATATTTGAACCAAGTACTCCATGGGTGATGTGGATTCCTTTCCACCGGCCCAGTACTACTTAGATGGTTGCCCAACACGCAAGAAATTTAGAGCACTTTTACTCCACAGTTAAAGGTGCATTCCACTCATTCTTCTTTGGCAATTCTGATTGTGCAACTGTCCAGGTGGTTCTAACATACAGACCAAAACTGAGGGCAGCCGACCCTATCCAAACTGCAGTCTGAAGGTGGAGCCAATAGGCCTTTGGAGAGCTCAAAGACTGCCTCTGCACTATAAACAGCAAGGCCCACAGATGTGCAAGTGATTGGGAAAGAAACTGAAGCTCTAATTGGCTCTATTTATTTTAGGAACAATTCATGTTTTTCTTTCGTGGCTAAAATGAGACTGGCTGTCGTCACTTTCATGCCAGTACTTGATTATGGTGACATTTGATTTGCCCATGCCCCAAATATTATAGTCAAAATAGAATATTATAATCAAATTCTGTGGTTTTCTAGTTTGCAATTTTCCATGATATTAATCTGAAATTGGACCTAGTCAAATGTTGTGTGTGCTCTCGCTGTTCCAAATGTAGTGCCTGCCTCATGTTTTATTCACACATCATTTACAAATGGTGAGTCTTCTCAAAACCTCATCTGCTGACAATGAATGGGTTAGGACAACTCTTGAGCTGTCCTGTATTTCCACAGAGATATAAGCTATTTAATAATTGAGGAATCTTGATTTTCTTTTGTTCACATGCATTTAAGAAGGACCAAATATGTAACTCCTAGGCCCCAGCTGACATTTAGTGTGGATATATGCCTTTCAACATGTTTCTGACTGGACACGGACACACACATAACTGATGCATGCAACATATTGGACTGTGTGGACAGCCACATCAAATTGTCATGTATGATTAGAAAGTTGGATTTGGTCACACAGTCTGTGCAGTAGAAGCCCTGCAAAATGTTTCTGCCTTTTCACTAATGCCCTGTGTTCTTGCAGATATTTCTTCAATCTTCTTTGAACAGCTCTCTGTTTCCTGGGAGATAGGTCTTTGATATATTTATAATTTCCACCTGCCCACGGTATCTTATTTATACCCCTTTCCATTCCTGACACTCTGCTTCATATTCTATCATCCTCTGTCTGTACTCTGTCTTTCTGCATGGTGTCTCTTTCCTTCTCTCTCCCTATAACACTATCCAAGACAAGGTATAAATCAACATTTTCTGTATTTTTGTTTCTTTAAACATATACAGTTCTGTAAAAAATACAAATTACAATGCAGTTAATGACTAATGATTTGTTTGCCCCAAAAATAATTCATGAATGTCACTGTCTTTACGGTAACAATCATGTCACTACCAAAACATTACTAGTTGTTATAGTATAGTAGTGACCATAATGTCAGTCAACAAATTCTCGGCATATATCATTTTCATTTATGTTTTAGGCATTTAGGTGACACTAGATCACCAAAAAAGACTAGGAACCAAAATTGGAGTGGAAAGGTCAGGGCCTTACAATATTCCTGTGGCCACAGAATGATCATGCAGGAGTGACTGGATCATTTAGAGCAAGTAGAGTGAGTAAAGAGAGGAAATAATTCAGTGTGAAGAGGGTGGAGTGAGGTAGAAACACATTTTCAGTGAAGAAGAGGGGGCCCAGGACTGAGCCCTGGGGGACCCCGTTGGAGATTAACCCACTTTAAAACTTAATATTTTGGCTTCAGAAAAAGGTTTTGTCTTTGGTAATGACAGTTATTTTTCAGACTTTGGAGCCCATTTACTTCAAAAGGGTAACATAACAATAGCCACAATGGAAAGTGATTCAGTCTAATTTTCTGGTTGCAATTTTAATGGTGTGAATCAAGCCAGGCTTATTGTAAAGTCTCTAACAGTGAATATTGCAGTCGTGACAGTAAAACTGGGGTTAGGATTAACAATTTTTTAAGTCAAAATGTTTATTAAAAAGCAATTCCAACTTTCCACAAGTAGATATCAAGCACTTTTGCTGGGAAAAAGTGTTAACATGATGGGTAAAGATGATTAAATTGTTGTTTTTTTATCAACAAATTTGGTTTGGGTGGGGACAGCCACCGTCCAATATTAAGTTGTTTTAAAAAACGTATATTTGTGTGTTGAACCTATCGTTTCAGTTAATGCTTGTGACATTGCATGGTGTATAGATTAGGGGGGGGGGGTGGTTTGTTTGGTTTTTTGTCAACAATCTACACTTGATTTGTTTGCATGCTTAGGATGATTGTCTTGTTGGAATAAAAATGGTCACTCCAATCTAAGGTCTCTGGCACAAAAGTTCCATTTTCATTTCATCAGACAACAGAATCGTTTGCCTCATGCTCTCAGAGTCTTTCAGATGCCTTTTTGCAAACTCCAGACATGCTGTCATGTGCCTTTTGTTCCAGGAGTGGCTTCCTTGTGGCCACTCTACCATACAGCCCAGATTTGTGATGTGATAGACAGATGTGTTGTGTTCTGAGTCATGTCCAATCTATTGAATTGGCCACAGGTGGACTCCAATCAAGTAGCATCTCAAGGACATTCAAAGGAATTTCAATTTTGGAGTGTTACTGCAAGGGGATTTAATGGTTATTGACTCAGAACATTTCAGTTTTTCATTCTAAATTAATTTGTCAATAAAATCCACTTTGACATAATGGGTTATTGTGCGTAGATTAGTGACACAAATCCTATTTTAATCCATTTTCAATTAAAAAAACTCAAGGGGCTTGGTTACTTTCTGAAAGGTACTTTATGACATTTTAAGATGGAATGATGACTGTGAATAATGGAAAAGAACATCATTTTTTATCTTTCTCATAATTGGTACAGGAATATTATCTTGAGGGCAGAGCATACAATCTGAAAGACTGATGGTTTCATTTCAGAAAAGAAGAAGATATTCCTACATGATACAATACTATAGAGTGATTCCTATTTTCTGTCACTAATTTCAGTATTTGTTAGAGATACTAAATGGATGGGCGTCACACTCTCACTATTAAAAGTAAGTCATTAAAGTCATTACTTTTAATGGAGAGAGTGTGGCGCCCATCCATTTAGTACTTCTGGACTATTTTTGTGATTGCACATCTGCTCCTGTTGTTGGAGCTCGATTTTTCTCCTGCGCAGTATTTGTGAGAGAGCTAGAAGGTGAGAGACGGAGACGGAGGAAGGAACGAGAGAGACGCATTATTCATACAAATTAGACCCTGCTGCTGTCGTGTAAATCAGCATCCTGCCATAGGAAATGAAGAAGGACAGGCGATGGAAAGCGCAATGTCCGCTCCTCCCACCAAGCCCACAGCATCTGTCTCTGAACAGCCCACTGCCAGCTCACCAAACATGAAGCATGTGTGAGGCCTTATCTCTCTCTGCCTCTGATGGGCTGCCAACATTCAGAGGCAAGGGGACGACAAGACAGCCATGCTTCCCCCTCCCTCACCCAGACCTCCTCTTCACCAAAGCATACTGGCCAGCCACTGATATGAGCAACAATTTCCTGTCTGGATGCTGTCTCTTACACACACACACACACACACACACACACACACACAAGCATGCACACACATGCACAGTATATGCGTGTTCAAGTATGTTCAAGTTCATTTATTTATTTATTTTGTATGTATCGTACATGGGTTAGTGATATGTGCACGAGCATGTGCAGACATGCACGCACACACACACACTCACGTAAACATATTTTGGTTGCTTGCCTGGCCCGGGGCAATCCCTTACAGCAGAGACAGAGGATTTTCTGAGATGAGCCACATTCTACCAGCTCTACTGAATTACCATGCAAACACAGCTCCATTCCTACATCCCTCTTCCCTCTCCCAGCACTGTCACTCTCATTCCACGGTCAATTTCCAACATGCCAGGAGAAAATGGCTGTGATTGGAGGTGGTGCGCTCCCCAGTCGAGAGGCTGTTGTGAAGGCTGAGTCACATGCTGTAGGGTGGAAGAAACACGTCTCGCCTGAACCTGCTAGTGGCTCTTTAGGCAGACAGGCAATACTTATACATAGCGGCTGCACATTACTTCTGCATGGCTTCCACAGTCCAGGAAGTCACGGGCGATATGAGTCATGGTGTTACAACACTGCCTGTGACGTTCATCACCCAAAGTGAAGGTGCGACAGTATTTGGTAGTGGTATTCCGTTCAGGCTTTGGGTCTGGATTGCCATAGGCCGTTCCACCTATAGCTTTTGGGCATGTAATGAGCATTCGTCTCATAAAGCACTCAAGTCACGTATTTATGAAAACAAATTCTCTCTTCAGAGATTTGCAGTGTATGTATGGGGAAAGAATGGTATGCAGGTGACTTTTCTATGTTAGATTTAAAAAAAATTCTGTATTACATTTTCAACTGTTTGATGATACACTTCATGTACTTACTGACACAACATGGTACAACAACAGCAGGACCTCTAGAGTATACAAATCACTCAACATTACATTCAACATCTCATATTAAAGACTATGTGCATGGCAGCATGGCATTCAGTGTAGTTGCAGCTGTAGAGGGAAGTGTGCCGAGTGTCCAGTAGTGCTTTGGTCCAGTTTACCATGAGGTAGTTAAACTGAAAAAATACTTATTGCATACAAAATAAATGATGAGCATTTGAGAACATACATTCATCCAGCTGAGGAGTGTCCTAGTGTGCAAGGTCTGAAATTCCAGTGTTGTGCAAACAATATATAATTGTGCAAATTTGGCTTGAGAAATAATAAATGGTGAGGTAGAAATTACCAACAGTATAATAACTAGTAAGATAGTAAGATTTACAGACAGCTCTATCTATGTACAGCGGTAGAAAGAACACAAATGTTCAATGAAACTTTTGTTATTAATTGATAATAATTACATCTAATTAAATATTCTTCCACCAAGCATTATAGTTATTGAACAGTAGCTGAACAATGGGGTTGCTAAGCAACACATAAGTATGAGTGGTGATTTTCGGTTAGTGCATGGATATTTAAATTAACTGCTATGCTGTCACAAGTATGCGTCTATTAACGGCTTCAAACGTGACTCAGCCAATCAGAACTGAGGAGTGGAACGATCAGTTGTATAAATGTAGGAACTTAATAGCAATGTTTGACAGGAGTCGAAATAAATACCCTATAGGCAATCTGTTTTCCCAATCTGGGCCAGTTAGAGCTACTTAGCACAAGAAACATATGTACTATGACTGTGTACATGCAGATATGTGTGCCTATTGTATCTACACACACTGAGATGCCTACATATTCACCAGCTGTTGCAAATAAATACGGGCTATGTGCAAGCACTCACGCACACACACACACACTGAAGCACCAATGTGTAGAAACTGCATGTATCAAGCCCACACAGACGCATACACAGATTAAACAAGCTGTTCCTGGCTGTTATAGATGCATGTGTCAGACCTCATGAGTCACACCAACGCGCTGCAGAGTTAGGTGTATCTGGCACAAGGTCTACATGTCTATATTTCATTAGCTGCTAACTCTGCAGTGAGTGAGCCAATCAGCCCTGTGGCTCTGCAGCAACGTTAAGACGGCAGACTGAGCCGCTTTATAGATCTCTCCCGGGAGAGAGAAACCTCCCACCGCACTGTAATGGTGCAGCTATAGTGTCGAGGCTCTGGTTTGGAAAGCCTCATCCTATTGCTCTTCATCACATTCTTCAGTTTCACTGCTAAATGTGAGGTGGCAGCTTGCCTGTAAACTTTCTGTTGAGAAGCATGCTTTATATTTAATGAAGTATTGATGGGTAATCACCATTCACAGCAGCTTCATTATAGTGTATCTTTGTGTCACATTTATGTCCTTTAAAGGGAAATACCACTGAATTTAAAAATGGATGTATCTGTTATTGCTATGGTCCGGTGTAGTCTAATAAACAACACACACCAGTTAATAAGACCTGAACACTTTCATGTCATCAAGATGCAAAATCTGGAGCGGAACCATACAGAGACAACGGAACTCATTCAGAGAACAAATGTGCGATCAAATTTGAATTGACAAATATCCGTAGATTGGAAGGCACGTTACTGTTGTTATTTACTTAACTTGAACTTAATGTTAAAAAGTTCCCAGCTCTACAGAACTGTAGCAGCACAGCAGGTAATTATCCACTTTTAAACCTTTTGCTTTGACCTTTTGTTGCCCTTATCAAATGTCAAATGATCTGACATTTTTTTCTACAAAATGGTCCCATTGTTAATTATGTCAAACTGTTGACATTACATAAGGTCACAAATGTGACCTTTTATTAAATGTTAAAACTCAACATTTGTATCAATGTATGAATTTAAAATCGTTTTTCACTGGCCTAAAATGACTATGGACTATTTCGCTAAATTCATGGTGAAGCTTTATTTCACAATGTCATAATTCACTTTATTAAAGGGTTAGATCTGAATTTTGGACATAATGTCTCATTTACTACTTACCCATGATGTTGATTGATGGAGACCATTTTCAGCTGATTCCATGCTGTCCTTCTTGTGGACAGAGACATGTGACAGAGTGCATCCACTACCAAATGCACTTAAACAGTCCACAGTGCACCCAAAGCAAATAAAATACGACGGCAGTCTATCGAGGTTAATTTGAGTGTTTATACCATCATTTTTGAAGTCAAACTATCGTTGAATCCTTTACTTTTGCATTAGCATTCGGGTAGTGTATTGGAACTCTAGGTTGCGATAATGAGCACACACAGGTGTAAAACAGCAAAAGAAGAAGAACAGGATTCAACGATAGTTTGACTTAAAAAATTATGGTATAAACACTCAAATTAACCCCGATAGACTGTCGGAGTGTTTGAGTGTGTTTGGTAGTGGATGCTACCACGGTACCATTGGGTTGGGCTAGCATTAGCAACATGTCTCTGTCCACAAGAAGGACAGCATGGAATCAGCTGAAAATGGTCTCCATCAATCAACAACATCATGGGTAAGTCGTAAATGAGACATTATGTCCAAAATTCCGAACTAACCCTTTAAGACCTAGGAAAAGCATGTCTTATTACTTTGTGCACAGGATGGCTCCACCGAGTCTGG
>OMLI01031717.1:0-13826 GCA_900302605.1 Rondeletia loricata | reverse complement strand
CAGCGAGCTATGGCAGTGTACGGATGGCGCCATAAGGTCCACAAAACAATACACCACAGTCCTCAACCTCCAATCTGCCACCCTTCCATATCTGCTTTTCCAGCTCCAGGTGACTACTGTTGTGACTGTAATAACTTCATCAGTAATTCTATACAAATGTACAAGTACTCAGTATTTCCATTTCCCCCCCAATTTTACATGTTTCTAGATGAAAGAATGGCACTATGCCTTATTTGGGTATAGTGACGTCAAATGTCCGTGACTGACTGAGTGGCTGACATCATCACATCATGACATCATCACATTGTGACATCATCACATTGTTGTAATTGCATCATGCCCAAATAAGGGCATAGTGACGTCACTAGCAGAGATCGCGTGATTAGGGGTTGAGTCAATATGGTCCTCATCATTCCAAACCACGGACATTGTGTTGACAATAAAGAATTGCTAGGCTGTAGGTCAACAACTCAACACAAACTTTTGCATACAACTGTATATAGTACAGATAAAGAAACAAAACTTCTGCCACGATAAAAAAAAACTAGACTAGGTAAAAACCTGGTATATGGCTGGACTCAGGAGCCCAGCCCATCCCAAAATCAAACAAGGGCTCCTGAGTCCAGCCATATATGAGGTTTTTTACCTAGTCTTTATCAGTCTAAAGGGATGTTGCATGCTTGGGTTAATGCTGCAGCTCTGCATTAGGTAATGAATAACTTGCTGTACATGTCCTCCTTGTGTAACATATGCAGTTATGCCTATTAGCTGTGAAGATGGATGCCCTTAGTACTACTGGACATGAGTGAGGCACCTTCCACTGCCCTTATCACAGTATGGGGGAGGGTGAAGAGTCATCGTGCCTAACTCATTTCCCTAACTCATTTCCCTAACTCATTTCCCCGGCAAATGTGGCCACACTCTGCTGGAGCCATACGTACTTGTAGTATTATGTGTGGATGTTTGGAGACTCCTCAAGGAAGACGCCGCTCATTCTTGGCCGACTGTGTCTATCCCCCCTGTGTGTTGTCCAGATGAACTGCTTTGGTCAGGGGCTGAGACGCACAGCTCCCATGCGTGGCAGCAGCAGGAATGAGCTGGTCTCCTCCAAGCCTCCTAAGATCAACGGATGGTCGTGGCCCCCTCAGGCCTTCCAGGTGGTTGGCTGGCTGGTGTACAGCTACCTCGCCATAGTCAGCTTTGGCATCTATATCCCCCTCCTGCCTCCACCGTGGAGCCACGCTGCCTATGCTGTATCCTTTCACACAGAGCTGAAACCTCGCTGTCATCGGGGTCACATCTTCGAAGTAGAAAGGTGTATTGCCTCATTTGTCATATCTAATATGCAGTAATGTGGCCATAGGTCTTTCAGATTTGAATATGGAGCAACCTTCATGGCTCCTCAAGCATTAGTCTTTGCTGTGGTCTTGTGTGTACTACTGAACAAGACAAGGATTTTGTTGTGTGGGCTTTCTGTATAGGCTCCAGTCACACCAGACATGACTCCCTTTGTCTCTGTTACTATCCTCTCCATTAAGCCCAAAAGACATTATCACTGGCCTTTTTGTCGTAAGTTGAATGCTAACACTACACTACTTCATATAGCTGAAGGAGGCTGCTGGGCCGACTATAAGACCAGTTGATTTCTTCAGACTTGACTCTATTCCTCACATAAGTGATACTTTTGTGTTCAGCAGTGGTCAGTTTTCTTGTTAATGTGAGCTTGTTTGCACTTAACATGTGTCCCTTTTTTTTTTACACATTTATCACATTAACATATGGCAATATTTCCCGGATTTCAGTGCTTTATTCCTTGACCCTTGCTGTGTGCAGCTGACGGGCATAGCGTTTATTGCACACTTTATAACCCATATCGCTGCATTGACTATAGACCCAGCAGATGCCAGTGTCAAGGCCAAACAGAACTATTCCAATCCAGTGCCATTCTTTGACCGGACTAAGCGAACCCATGTCATCCAGGACCTACACTGTTACCTGTGTGATGTCAAGGTGTATGTATCCAAGCAGTAGTCTCTAATGTGATTTTGAAGTTATTAATTGAGATGATATCATTTTGGTAATTATAAAAACGTCGTGTTTGATGGTGTTAATGTGATCCATCTTCATGTAGTGGCCCCAAGGTAAAACACTGTGGAGTTTGCAACAAGTGCGTGGCAGACTTTGATCACCATTGCAAATGGCTGAACACCTGCGTGGGTGGCAGCAACTATTGGTAAGAGGACGTTTTGGCTGATGTTCCATTTTCACTCTGTGTTCTGCATCTTGACTACATTGGTTTTGTTGTTAATAGCAGTTTTTGTTTCTTGCCTTCAGCTGCTTCTTTGTGGCGTTATTCTCCGCTACAGTCGCTGTCTTCCTGCTTCTCGTAGTCATCTTGTTCATATTCATTCAGCACTACCTGGATCCAAGCAGCCTACGGACAGCCCCGCAGTTTGACAGTGAGAATCAACACAGCATTGGACTTGCTTGATCTGACTGGATAGAACACCCAGTACACCTAAATTATATCGGTTAATTTCATCATTAAAAATCAAGGGTGTAACCTTATATTCTGTCAGCGCTGTGTTGTCGTGTCCTTTGCTCCTTGTTTCTGCAGGTGTGCCGGGGAACGGGACCTGGCTGGTGTTCTTACCATTAGCGCCCATACAGACTAGTTCAGCTGGTCTCCTTGTGTTAGCCTTCATAACAGTCATGTTGAACATCACCTGCCTGCTGCTGCTTGGTCATCTGCTGGGCTTCCACTTTTACCTCTGTGAGTCACAAGCGGTCCTCCAGACAGAATCTCTCACTTAGAGCATTAACCTGCCTTCATTAATCCTCACCATTTCCCTTTGGTGTTTGTTCTCCTCTGGGCTATGCAGTTTACAAAGGCATGAGCACGTATGACTATATAAAGATGCAGCGTCAGAAAGAAGCTAGAGACCGAGACATTGAGGCAGGAATCCCTCATGCTGCTAAAATCAATAACAAGGCAACACAGGTGAGGCCAGTCTTCTGTCGCTCACTGTCATTCGCTTGTTCTCTCTGTCATGCACGTAAAGGTGAATCGTGTTTTTTTCTTGTAAGAATCAGGAGAACTCGATTGACTGTGAGCCAACTTTACCACAGAGTCCAAGGTAGAATTGATTCCTTATGGTTCTGGTAATATTTCAAGTTAACTTTTGTACAATAGGATAACTAATGCCACTTTGGTTTTCCTGCAGTGCCTGTAAATTTGACGATAAAGGACCACTCACCAGTCGACTTTCAGAGTCCATCTGCACTGAGGTAAGCGTGTCTTCTTACGTCTCTTTCGAATTTGTTAAATTGTTCACCAGATGGGTAATGTTGCATAAAAATTTTTGTTTTTGGTCTAGTTGGAAAACTTTAAGAAGTCGGCAGAAAAGGAGAATAGTCTTCATTACGGCACAGAAAATTGCACAGAGAATACGACAGGTATGAATGACTTCACTCATCACTATGGTATACCTTGCTTGGTGGTTTTTATAGTCATTTAAGCGAGCTGCTTTCAAATTTGTTTTATGTATAAAATATATACAAATCCATTAGAGACAGAGTAATGGGACCACAATGAAGGTTATTAGTATGGCTTACCACAGTAAAAAACAATTATCCACGCAGTAATTGAGCAGCATCCTCATTTGTATGTAAATACCAAATGCAATGTTTTGCTCCATAATGTTTTCATGTGTGAAAGGGGAAATGGCTATGAGCGACACCAAAGGCTGGAAGCCTGAAGCAGATGAGGAGGCTCAGAGTACGGAGCGGTCCAGTGTGAAGTCTGCGGACGGTGTTCCTGGGGTCCAGAACCCCCTCGGGAGCTCGGTCATGACCCCAGACGACACTCATCAGTAGCTGATGTCTGATGCACCGCGGGGCGCCAGGATATTCAACTCTCAGGAACTATTTATGAAAATTGCTTTATGAAACTGAGCCACATTACCATAGACCTATTGCTCATAGGGACTGAGGATGACTTGGACTTGATACCACAGTTTTGACACACATCATGGAGCGGTGCACTTTTTTTTTCTTCAGTCAACTGGACACTCTATGCAATCTGAATTCCTGTGGAATAGGTCAGTGTGTTTTGTTCCTTTTTATAATGCCATGTGGTTTTATGACAAATGTTTAATTGTTTTTGATTCTTTTAGAAATATTTAATCACTCTTTGATTTTGTATTACTGTTTTAATCATTGTTTATTTCACAATGCTGGCACGGTTCAGCAAACTTTTTAGCTAAATTTGATAGTAAAGCATTTAAGTCCACAATGTGCCCCATCAGTTTTCTTCTTTAGCACTTGACCACACAGTGGCGCTATTGAAGCAGCTTGAGGTACAACATTGAACAGTGATTATATTGAGTGTACTTTAA
The DNA here is from genome assembly GCA_900302605.1 of Rondeletia loricata. NCBI lineage: Eukaryota > Metazoa > Chordata > Actinopteri > Beryciformes > Rondeletiidae > Rondeletia > Rondeletia loricata. Next base: position 9,429 of record OMLI01031717.1, on the reverse strand, counting down.
TGTTGGTCGCAGTAATAAGCCTTTTACTTGTCTTATATGTTTTGTTTTTTTGCGTTTGCCTTTGTCTTTGAGCTGTGCCTCTGAAAGCTTGGCCCTATCAGTCTTAATATCAGCCAGGCCCCAGTGGGCTCAGGGTTACATAACGTCCAGTCATTACCACGGGTTGTGTAACACTTTCAAACGGTTCATGCATTGGACATCAGAAAACTCAGAAGGCAGCCTCAGATATCCAGTCCCTCCTGAGAGGAAATCATCCTAAAATAACTTCAGGAGGATTTGTTTTGAATATAGAGAATCTCTTATCACTTAAGGAGGGTTTGTTTTGAATATAGAGAATCTCTTATCATGAAAAAAAAAAAGTGTTTCCCTACAGAGAATTCCCACTGGCCGCCCACAAGCCAAGCCACCATCAGGACCTCAAGACATCCTGTGCTTGGACCAGAGCCAGGCACGGTGGAAAATATTTTGATTATTTTTTATCACTAGACTATATGACCATTGACCTCATGATGACACAGGACTGAGGACTTGATAGAGATTGTTGATTAGGCTAATTAAGCCGTTATGTTACCATATTTTATACAATAAATAATTAAATCAATAAATAAGTAAAGCTCATGTTTAGGTCTTCCATCTCCGCCTCGCTCACACGCACAAACACCAAGAACAAAGACGAATTCGAGCTTAAACTATTTGTGAACGATCCAGTGAACGCCGTGGTAAGTGACATATACAGTATTGGCCTACAACGAGGCAAGAAGAAAGCAGTTCGTCGCGCTGGTCGGTAGCCAATCAGCGGGCTCGTTTCGCTTCAGCATCTCTCGGGGACTGAAGCGCAGGCAGACTGGAGCTCCGGCAGCGGGAGGACGGTGTCTTCAAGGCTCCTCGACGCGATGCTTTTGTGAAACGGACAAGAAGACTGAGGAGGATTACGTCACCAGGTGATTCTAAAATGTAACATGGCAATATAAGCTCAGTCATAGAAACACAGGGCAGCGTGTTTGTTTTGGTTCAAGGTAGCCCAGCTTGTTTGTGTTTTTTGACAGATACAGTTTCCTGCATCAAACTGAAGAATCTGATGAGCATTGGCCTGTTTACGGAAATTCAGTTGTTTCACTGGGTTATGGTTTCGTTTTTTCGTGTCTTCATGAGCTGTTTTAGTGTTGCTTTTGTTTTGTATAATGTCTTATTGGATGTAAGGCATTATGACAGTATGTTTTGACCTCACGGTTGATATGGCACATATGCAAATCGATAGGGTTTGTGCCATGTTCTGCATTGACAGACATCAGAGGCCGCCTGTAGACGTTGCACGCGTGACAATAACAATGATCACGTGCACTCTTATTCCGCTGCTTCAGTGTGAATCGAGCGTTCGCAAGTTTATGTAACACGTCTCGCGCAAGAAACACGCTGAGACAGTGGTTCACCCAACAACTTCTCCACTGTCAAGTCCAATAAACATCAGCCTTTTCTCTTCTTTTTACTTTTAAACGTAAGCTTAATGATGGCCAGGGCGAAGCGTTCTCCAGTCTGCACCATTATTGGCTAGAAGTATGACAATACATCTGCCCTGTGGCTGCAGGTTAGGTAGGTAGTTATATAATTGTGTGGAAAAACTGCATTGGCCTAATTTATTAGCCTCCTGAAGCATATAGCTCAATGTTTTCTGTTATGAAGGATTTTTTTTTCTTCATTAGATGAATATGAATCATATTTCAGAAAGATGCATAGATGGTGCACAAAATATATTCTGTTTAATGATGGAAACATATGGAGGAATATGATTTACACTCATTATTTTGATGTATTGATTGAAGCAAATTCATAATGTGAAGACTAATATTAGATTGTACGAGTGGAGGAGTAGTGATTCATACATTATGAATTGAGCAGTGCTGTTGAAAGACAGTACACTTCAGCCATAAGAAAGGTAATATGTTTATTTCTGTTCAACGCATGGCTTTCTAGCCTTGTGCTCCCCATATGTTGAATTAGGTATGCATGAGAAGAAGATACAGTCATCGCCTGAGTTTGTCCCAGATTTCCCTGTTCTAGGTTGCAGTGCACTGGTCCAAGAGCCTTTGGGTTCTGCCATAAACAATTAACCTCAGTGTGTAAATTAGTCTATTTTGTTTGTGATTAGTTAACTCAGTCAGGTCAGGTTTAGAAAATAAAGGGTATGCTTCTGGGCAATGTAGTCTGACTCCATTTTCAAGATTATTCTATACAAAACCAAAGCGGGAGCATTTTTTCATGTTGACCTTCACATCAGGGAATAGTTGCTATTGTGTGTATGAGCAATAGTTGAAATGGAGACACTAGATGGCATTTACATCATATTATGAACATTTCAAAATGAGGCCTCTTAATTATATATTCCTTAATGAGGTGAGGTGAAGACATTGAATAACACATAGTCTGGACTTTGGCTCCAAAAAAATCCTCAACAGTACTCGTGTTATTGGCTCAACAGGCCTTTCTCCATCTGAGCCATGTCAGGGACACTTCTGCTGTCTTTAGCATCATTTATTCATCACAAATAGCAGGGTTGCATAAGGACCCTCAGGCCTTCTTTACACTGCCTTATACCTCTATTTGGCTTACTGCTCCTGCCAACAATAACCACTGTAGCTTGTTTGAAACATATTGTTTCTATAGCACAATGCTTGCCAAGATCTTGGTCCTTGACTAGGAGAGCTGTTAGCGAGTGGAGGGAGGGGAGGACTGACGGAGACAGTGTGGTGACTTCAGACCCAGGGCCCAGCATGGTGATGTAATGCCCTCTCTCCCTCTCTCTTTGGGGAGAGAGAAAGAGTGGGGGACACGAAGAGGTACAGTGACAAGACTGTGAAATGGTTGAGAGGTTGTACCTAGTGGAGTCAGGTCGGGCTAGTCGATGGTGGTACAATGGTGAAAGAGCAGTGTTGAGTCCATTGTAATGATGGCATTCTCCTGACTGACCCAGGATACCGTTAGGCAGTGCTTGTCCCATTCATTAGTATACTTGGCCTTACAGTCAATTGGCAGACACTGCATTCTTGTCAGATGGAGGTCAGTCATGAGCAGACTGGGGGTTTTGGCGTGGTGATGGTCTCTCTATTATTATGATCGGCTGACGGGGTTGTATTCCAGAGCAGCTGCCTGGACAGGACAGTGATCTAGATAGAAAGCAGATGGGATCTCTGCATGCCCAGTCACCATGATGGCATGATGGGGGAGGAGGCTACAGCTCAACACGCTCCACACACACATGTCAAATCACTCTGTCAATGGTGTCATCATTTTGTGTGTTTAACACCATCTGCCAAACTAACAGTTACCCACAGAATTTAGTTTTTCAGTACTTCAGTCTGTCTATTGTCTGCTGGCTGATCTCCTCTCTTGAGAATGAATAGAATGTTCCAGCCATGGCAGCGTCTTGTTGCTAGAAATAGATGCAGTTCAAAATGGGTCAATTTATAGTTAAAGCACTCATCTGTGCAATGTATCGCCAGAAGCCCGAGTGTATGTAAGCATGCTGTCATCCAGTCACAGATTTGTCTCTTGAGATCTGCCCTTAACCAAATGGCTTCTCTTTTGTATTTGGCAAAGTAGGACAGAAAATATGCACAGGACAAAACCATTCTAAAACCTTGGTCATTCACTTTGTATTATTATTATTTTTCGTGTATCACAGTGTTAATGTGGCCAAACCAGAATACATAGCTTTGAATTACACAGAAATGCAATGTTAAATCAAACCTGGTGGGTAAGTGGGCTAAGGCATATACTGTACCTATTAATGATGTCAGTCTCCACTTCATACTGTCTATACTCAGAAATGTCATTAATATAATCATTTTTAAAAAGCTCTTTCAGAGTACTACATTTTTCTTCATTTCAGTATGTTTTCTACTACAATCCAAACCAAACCATTGAACTACATTCACATGGTTAGCTCTTTATTAGTCTTGAACATGATGTGATTTGAGGAGGCTTGTTGTACTGAGGACTTAAATCGGAGGAGAGTGAAAAGATTCCTTTGTTTCACATTGATTTTGCTGCTCTCATTGAGGCACAAAGGATAACAGAGCAAGTACTCTATTGAAGGGTCGAGGATGGCCACTGAAAATAAATAAGTCAATAAAGTACTTATAAACCTCAATATGCACATTACAGGAAGCTGTATGTATTACTTTAGCAACTAGACTGTTCCAGGGAATGAGTGGGTGCTTGTGCTGTAAAATTGGTGATGTCTAATTCAAGTTAAGACAAGATTGCCCTCAACATTTGACTTATCAAGAAAGGGTGGCACATTACTGTAAGTGTAGGTTCTTTCATCAGATCCAGTATTTTGTTATATGAGACTATGGAGCTCTCTTTGTCTATGTAGTAATAGCAGAGTCCACTGCCAACCAACTGCAAAATGTAGGAAAGGTAACCTGTGTATGCTTTTCATTGTCAAATGAAACCATCCGTGATGTAGGCTGTTTTCTTTTGGCCCATATTATGATTTCTGTTCCTACATGCTTTTGCTATCACTGGCCAGTCTTCCAGAAACCTGTTCTTAGATTTGCATAAAATTGAGCCCAAGAACTTTGAAACCTGCACCACATGAAACCACAAAGCACATTTCAATGGTTACTGATTGTAATGACAGACATGTTTTCTTTCCCTTGCGTTAGAATATGCTACAAATAATTTCAGTGGTATATTAATAAGTAAATCCTCCACATAGCATCTCTATATAGTTGAACTACTCCCTAATACACATCCAGGTATATGATGATCTAGGGAGAGTGTGATCACTTTGTTTTAAAGGCGCAATCCAAAAAAGAAACGGTGTCACTCGTGGTGTCACATTGTCCCACTATGGTCTTGCTACAAGGGCTGAGAGTGTGTGACTACTTAAATTAGTTTTAAATGTAGCTTGGAAATGGTTTTTATTTGTATTGTTTTTAAGTGTAATAGATCTGTACAATGAGTTATGAAAGTGTCTCATTGTTGCAAAGATGGATTATTTTCCATTAGCAACTAAAGTCCTTCACAGAGCTATGTGAATATACTTTATACGTTTATACTTTGTATGTGATATACTCAAGAAATCAAAGACTGGGGCTTTAACAACCTGAATCACTCCATCTTGTCTGTCTTGGCCTAAGTCCTCGATGACATATGACTACCAAACCCCTGGCATCAATAGTGGTAGTCTGCGATGTCACCATGTGTGTATGTGTGAAGAAATGGGCATGGGTCACAGTCAGACAGAGGAGGCACTCGCATTGGACAATGGGTTCCCAGTGTCCATAGCTCTGAATGCCATTATTCATAGAGATTAATAATCTCTTATTTTTTCTAAGAATTGACGTGCCAAATATAATGGCCTTTTGCAGGGTCAATCTTGGGACTTTTGTACCCATTCAAGTGTTGACTGTACTTTGCAAGTTCACATTTGTGATTGTTGGCAACTGTGTCTTGGAAACAAAACCCTTTGCTTTACATGGTGCCACTGGGTGTGAGTGAACGCAGTATATTGGCAACGTGAAAATAAGAGAGACTCTGTTGAAACTTTGCTAGTTGGAGCAGATGGTTTAGCTCATGGAATACAACGTCTCTCTGCAGTTCGCATCTTATACTTTTGATCAAGAACCAGTACAACTACTGACAAATTGTTTTAGAGACTTTATTGGGGTGTACTTTGCCATGGCAACACAGGTCCTACAACGATGCTGAGCTAACTATGGGAACATCTGAAAGGTGAGCAGAGAATCATCACATATTGCCACAAGTATAGTTCAGTGTTACATTATCTTAATATAAATAGTAGAAGGGGTTGTAGTGTTAAAATGTTTTTTTTAACTATTTTGAGTTTGACCATAATGTGAAATTCCAGTTTCTTACTTGATGAAGATTGACCAAATAAGCCCTTCAGATGTGATCCAAGTGTGAGACCAAGTTGAGAAGGTGAAATGCTACTGGTCTGTATGTGGAGATGGAAATCAGGATGATGATGTCTTTACAGAGGAATCCCTGTCCTCAGACTGAATGAAATCATCTAAGGCAAGAGAGAGTAGGGGAAATCATTGCTCATTGCCCTTAACAGGACAGCAAGCAAAACCAGGCTGTAAAGATAGTCAGGCTGCAACTGTTGTTACCAAAAATAAGTAACATAGTTGTATGGAAGGAAGTTATTGTTAATGATGATAATGATGATTGTGATCTTGTTCCATTTGAAGTTATGATTATTATTGGCACTATGATGATACTTTTTCTCACTATGTATCAGATTTGTTTAGACTGCTCTGGCCTTAACGTTTCCCTATTTTCTGACTGTTGCTGAGTGGATATAATGATTCATTATCAGTGGATGTGTCATAGATATTGCTGATTTGTTTTATTGGAGCACGATTTTAGGCCCCACAAAGTGAGAGGAGGAGCAATGGAATTAGTAGTTTGCTTTGAAGAACAATGCTGTCATTTTCAGTTCTCCACTTTAATTTTTAACTTTTCTCTTTGTCCCTCTATCTCTTACACATACTGTACATAAATACAAGCACATTCTCTCACAACATTCACCTTCATTCTCTTCTTTTCCACAGCACAAAGAGAAAATCGAATCCAAACAGTGTACAGGGGGAACCAAATTCCTACACCAGCATGGCAGACCAGAGGTAAGTTTTAGTAGTGATCTATAAGATTTGTTTGTGTGTGTGTGTTCGAGTGTGTGCATAACATTGCAGTGTGTGTGTGTGTGTGTGTGTGTGTGTGTGTGTGTTGGTTTGAATGTCCATCTGCTCTCCTGGCACTTGATTAGTATGCTCCTGAATTCCACAAAGACCTATTTATAACCCTCACCTCTGTGCCAGAACACTTAAGACATCTGCCCATTCACAGCCTTTGCAGAGCAACACACCTCTGAAGACTGTCTAGCTTTCCCGTAGTACAGAGCTACCTTACAAGAGGGAGAGCCAAAGACAAATTAGCACGCTGTGTCTTGGCCCTAAGGCAAGAGCTATTGCTTTCTTTCTGGAGAAGAGTTTGTCTGTTACAACAAATCTTGCAGAACAGGGTCAGATCGGATGGATATACAGTATCTCTGCCGAAAGCTCTTGTTATTTAAACCCTTCCCCCCTTGTGTACAAGCTGTGATTTACAGCATATATTATCTCTCCTCACTCTTTGTACCTCTGCTATTTTTTCGACTGCAGAGTAGGGCTTTAGGTTTTCCTGAAAATCTGGATAACTTGGACTGGAATTATTTTACCAAGATGTGCAGCCGAGTGCCTTAATTTAACATAAGTATTCAGTTATACCTGTTAACAGAGAGGTTTGACAGAGAGGCTTCAGTAATTGCATGTAACACGATTTTCATGACATTAGCCCAATTGAAAACTGTCATACTTACCTCTAATGTCAGTATGATGGTTCACATAGACTGGAAGGTGATGTCTGTTTTCTCCTTCTCAGAGACAACAGGGATGACTTTAAGGTTCAGACAGCCAAACATCCCAACATCAGCACCGCTCCCTTACGGCCACCCAGTGAACAGTCCAAGGACCGGGCGTCCAAAAGGCTCTCGTCCGAGTCTAACGGGACCAGCGAAGGAGGTGCAGGGTCATCCACACCAGTGGAGATCACCGCTTTGGAGGAGTCATTTCGACGCTTTGCCATCCATGGTGACACGCGTGCCACAGGCAAGGAGATGCATGGCAAGAACTGGTCCAAACTTTGCAAGGACTGTGGTGTCATTGATGGCAAAAACATCACCCTCACTGACGTGGACATCGTCTTCAGCAAAGTCAAGTAAGACAGGCACCAACCTTACTGTGCACTGACTAAATGCTAAATATTGTGAGGTCCATGTCTATCAGGGGGCCACAAAGGCATGTCTTTGAAGCCAAGTCTCAACAGAGGGGGAAGCAGTAGCCAGACTTAACACACACCACTGCAAATCTAATGCCGGTAAAAGTGGAAATTAGTGAGTTAATCTCCTTGATTGTACTTTTTAAAATGTAGCTATAATGTATAGATTTGATCCTATTTGGGGTTTTACCTTTCATTGTCTCAGTTAAATAATTGAATGATATCAGTAGTTCATAATTCACTAACTGTGCCAACATCTTGAACCAAGCCAGCTGAGCCATGACTAATTCTCGTGTTAATAAATTACTTCTGATAAGTGGAGCTGACAAGAGGCTTGACGCTAGTGTTACATTACTATTGTAGTGGCAGAGTTGACTACAGGCTCTTGACTCGCATACCCAAAAGGCCACCGATGTGGCAGCAATACGGTGGCATGGTGGTTGCAAGAAAACAGATGTGGTGATGAAAATTGGCTACAGATTGCACTGTAGGAATGAACAACAAAGGCTTGATCTATTTCTCATGTATATCATTGGTGTGTATCCCACTGCATTTCAACGTCGTGTCTATGCTTTAGCTCTCATATAGCCCAGGATCTTTTTTGGCTATGTATAGCCCAGTTTTGGACCAAGCAGTAATATTTAAACAATGCATAAACAGCTGCAAATATCAAAAATATGCACCAGAGATATGCACATGTACATGATAATGCTTTATTGTAGTCATATACCTCAGAAGGTTGTCTAAGATGTTGACGTCTACTAAACTTTCACTTTTAAACCCTATGTTGCCTAATATTAGCCTAGACGTCTATAATCATTTAGACATCTTTTAAACGGCTAATCAACATGCTCAGTGGGTAAGATGTGAACCTATGGCAACTGTCAAGCTATCAGTTGAGTGATTGGTAATTTCCCAAAACTTGCAGCATAATAGAGACAACTCCACTGCAAACATTTTGTAGTTGTTGAATTCCATATTTCCAGGGAATGCAGGAATAATCAACATTTTGGAACATGCTATTCTTACTTACATCATGGCCCTGTTGGAGTTGTCTATCAGTAACAGCAGCCAGAGCTAAGGGTCAGGATGGCTCATCCTGTTTCTCCTCGGGCCAGATGGAGTCATCCTTTACTGCCTGGTTTAAGTGAAGTGGAGTCTAATAATAAGCAGTGACCTCAATATCATTTCACCACAGAAACCCCCCTTTTTTATGTATACAGCTCTGTTGAAGTGTACGGAGTGTGCTGAATGTCAGCAAACTATATGGACTGAGGACACCTTGAAAGAGAAGCGCAAATAGCTTTCCCTCTATATTGAGTATTATCCTATTAATGCAGGTAGAGTCAGGGACATGCACAGATAGACCCCAGGTGGTGCTCAAGCACCTGCCCTTTTGCCCTCTGACCAGATAAGTGCCCTTTTTGAAAGACATATTTTATTAATTTCCCCCCCTAATTTTATATTTTCGTTTTTTAATGTGGCCCATGGCATCAATTCTCAATTAAAAGCGTGTAATAATGCCAGAAAATTGCATTTTAGTTGTAATTCTGCGAGACCGCACCTCACTCCCCCCGCCCCTCC
>OMLI01031711.1:2321-15346 GCA_900302605.1 Rondeletia loricata | reverse complement strand
TGGAGGGCATGAGGATATTGAAATTAGAGTCAAGTTTTATTTCTGCTGTTCTTCTTCTATTGCACTGCACTTTCGCACAAGTATTACTTCACAGTAGTTGTGCTAATTATCATCTAATATCCAGTCTCTCCATAAATCACTAAATGTTTCTGCTTGTAGCCTTGGCTGACGTTGTAGACGACAACCCCAACTGCTGATCTCTGTTTAGTGATGTAATTCAAACGTTGTGGTTTCTGGATGATCAGTTATATAATTTCTGAAATAAATAGATGGACTGTTTTCTAGTTTATGTAATGAACGTACCGTGTCTGTTTTTGTACACGGCTGAGTCTCTCGATGTGTACGTGAAATTCCCCTCGGGGATGATAACAATCACCTTATGTATCTTTTGTTCTCTCAGGGTGGGAGGGTGCTGAATTATAGCAACCCCCTGCTTGTCTTCCTCTTCTTGCTGACTTTCACCTTCACCACCATCATGCAGTGTTTCCTGATGAGTGTGTTCTTCAACAAGGCCAACCTGGCAGCAGCCTGCAGTGGCATCATCTACTTCACCCTCTACCTGCCCCACATCCTCTGCTTTGCCTGGCAGGACCGCATCACCAAGAACATGAAGTTAGCTGCTGTACGTTAACCCATGGCTTGTTTTTGTTTATGGAGTTGTACAAGTACAGGCGAAAGCACAGACACTGTACAAGCACAGGCAAGGCTTTCAAAGTGTAGTGGGGTATTTCAAATTCAATTTCAAGTGTATAATAAAACATAAACTTTGACGAAAACGTGATAATGTGATGCACTGTACAAAGATATAGCTACAGTAGACTGCAATTTTGTTTTTTTAATTCTCAGTCAATTCTCAGTACCCAATAGGAAGTTTTTTGCAGAAACAATACCTTCATTTAGAGATGCAGTAACAGTGCTAGTATACGGGCAGTGATGATAAGTAATTGTGTATCATCATTTGAACATATCATATCCATTTTAAAGGAATGGGATTGCCCCTGACAAAAAGACCAGATGTCAATATTCTAATTATTTTCATGACGGACATTGATAAATTGAATCTTGACACATTGAATATTGTATATTCTCTTTGTCAAGTGCAATCCCATTCCTTTAAGTAGATATTCTGCATTAGAAACAATACACCGACCAGTGGCTCTCTAACAAATGAAGTGATGTTCAGATGTTCCTTTCTGCATCCCTCCTCTGCTCTAGAGCCTGTTGTCGCCAGTGGCCTTTGGCTTTGGGACAGAGTACCTGTCGCGGTATGAGGAGCAGGGTCTGGGTCTGCAGTGGGACAACATCCAGATCAGCCCCTTAGAGGGAGACGCCTACTCCTTCCTCACCTCCATACGCATGATGATGCTTGATGCTGTCCTCTACGCCGTCCTGGCCTGGTATCTGGATAATGTCTTCCCAGGTCGGACTCCTGATGCTCTCTGCTAATGTATGCATACAGGCTATTTATTAGTACTAAGAATTTATTATACTGAGAATTGCATCACACTTCTTCTCCACAGGGCAGTATGGCATTGGTCGGCCATTCTACTTCCCCTTCCAGCCCTCATACTGGCAAAGACCTGGACCCTCGCACCCAGACATGGCTGATCAAGGTTAGCGTCTCTGGTTCTGATATCCCTTATATAACTATAACTGAGAAGCGGGCATGTGACTGGAGTGTTGTTGGTTCAAATACCCAGACCTGCTAGGGAAAACTGGGTGTGGAAAGTGAATGAGTACAGCTCTCCCCTGCTTCAATAACTAGGTGGGCAAGGCACTTCATCCCCAGTGGCAGACTGGTTGCACTGGACAGCTCCTTGATGTGTTGATGTGTTGTCTCTTGTCTGTATAATGAGCTGATACTTGGTCCCCACAAGGAAAGTCTCTTTTCCCTTGCCTCCTCCAGGGAGGTCAGAGGTCAGGGTCAGCTGTAGAGCAGCACTCCTGGAGCTGGAAGGGAGTCAGTGTCTTGCTTAAAGACACTTCAGCAGGGTGGATTCTTGCCAACACCGGGCCTGAACCCAGGTTCTCCGGTTGAAGGACAGTTGCGCTATCCATTAGGACACCCTGGCATGCCATAATGTATGAGCATGTGTGCAGAGCTAACCTTCCCCAGATAAATAAAAGTAAAAAAACAACAACTTGTAACTGCTGCTATAGGCCTCTTTTAGCAAAAAGGCACTCATTACATGTTTCAGATACAGTATAACACTAACCCTATTATCTTCCATACTTTAAGACATCTTAACCAGTCCAGGAAGTGGCTCTACCATGCTGTACCCTCCAGGTCCTGAGAAACCTGGACCGGAGGATATGGAGAAGGATGCTGAGAGCAGGGGCACACCAGAGATATACACCTGTAATGGTTCAGGAAGCAGGAAAGCCTGCAAGCACCAAGATAAGAGGGACCGGCTGGAGAGAGAGAGGGAGCTGCTGAGACAACAAGAGGAAGAACCGAATCAAGAGGAGGAGTGCAACGGGCAAGAAACAGGTAAAGCTGTTAGGGACATAGTGCAACTTTGATGTTATGTTCTATAGAGTTTTAGAATCCTCTAGATCACTGGTTCCCAATCTTTATTCCTCAGAGTCAAACCTGATCAAATCCTCGACTCCCCAACCTATCCCTCCCATCGTAGGCAGTGCAATGGTGTTCACACATCTGTCAGACTGTCCAAACATTTGTGCACTACAACAGGCTTCTCTTTTTATCTTGAGTTCTTGATCTCTCTAATATGTCTCCTTTGTCTCAAATTCATCATGGCCTGACACCCCTTCTCGATTCTCAGCCACTGTACTAGATGAACATGACTTAATACTTACAGCTTATCATAGCTCAGATAATCCTCCTGCGTCATTATGCATTAACTTCTCAACCATTTTGTGTCTGTTTCCCCCATGCAGGCCAGTTGTTCTTTGAGCCCGACCCGGTGGGGCTGGTGATGGGGGTGCAGATCCAGGACCTGGTCAAGGTGTTTGATGGAAGCTCTCGTCCAGCCGTCAACTGTCTCAACATTACTTTCTACGAAGGCCAGATCACATCCTTCCTGGGACACAACGGGGCTGGGAAAACCACTACCTTGTAAGCTGAAATCAGAAGTTCCAGAATCAGCATTATTTTAATTGCCATGTACAATAAATGTTCAGGAACTTGGTAACATTCGTATAAAGAAATCTCTCTGCGTGATTGTATCACTCTCGAACCATTTGAAGTGATTAAATTCAAATCACTGCAAAGCTGTTTAGATTGAGGTCAACATTTGAAGGTTTCATTAGACTAAATGATGACCCTGATCAATTGCAGTCTCAAAGGTTGGCTGGTGATCCCATACTGAGGTCAGAAAATTCCTGTGACACCAGGCGTTTGAAACATAAAGATTGTGGGTTCACATACTGCTTACACATTGTACCGAGTGCATGAATTAAGCTGCTCTTATGAGCTGGTCAGTGACAACCAATGGATTTATAGACAATCAGATATTAATACACTCTATTTAAACTGAATAGCAGTTTTTCCTAGAGATAACGGTTTCATACCTGTGGACCCCACATGGGGTCCCGACCCCAATGTTGCTAAACCCTGTGTTATGGTATGTGCTTCTGCTCTTTCCAGGTCCATCCTGACCGGCCTGTTCCCCCCTACATCTGGCACAGCCTACATTAATGGAAGAGACATCAGAACTGACATGGATATCATCCGTACCTCCATGGGCATGTGCCCTCAGCACAACATCCTCTTCAGTCAGTGAGTTCCAATTCTGGGGTCAATTTACTTTGAACATGCATTGAAAGTCAATACATCACCTGCTATATCTAACACATTTAGGATATGCCTCATCATCACTTGAGATTAGTAAACATTTCCCATTTCCTATATTTCCTTGTTTGTGAAAGACAGATGTAACAGAGGAACGATTCTTCAAAATTCAGAAACAGTTGTGGGTTCGGTGCCTTGCTAAAGGCCGCTTCAACAGTAGTTTTTAAGAAAAGAGTTACTCATTCACTTTCCCCATCCAGATTTTCCCAGCTTTTTGAGGGATTCAAACCAACAGCCTTCCAGTCACAAGCCCTCTTCCTCTTCTCTACTGCCCTCTTTTTCCCCAGTCTTACGGTGGAAGAGCACATCCTGTTCTATGCCCTGATGAAGGGTCAGACTCAGGCGGAGGCAGAGAAGGAGGTGGAGGACATGCTGGAGGACCTGCAGCTGCCACACAAGAGAGACGACGAGGCCCAGTACCTCTCAGGTGGACCAATGTTTCCATTGTGTGTGTGTGTGTGTGTGTGTGTGTGTGTGTGTGTGTGAGAGGGAGAGAACATTAGAGAGAGAGAGAACGAGAAAGCAGACACATGTTTCTCATGGTGTTGCCTCAAAACATTTGTCTTTCACGCTCTGTGCAGGCGGTATGCAGAGGAAGCTGTCTGTTGCCATGGCATTTGTTGGGGGGTCAAAGATCGTGATCCTGGATGAGCCCACCTCAGGGGTGGACCCCTACTCCAGGAGATCCATTTGGGACCTTCTACTGAAGTACCGAGCTGGTAAAGATTTGACCCCTTTAGGTCCACATTCTAGCCCCACAGGAACACATCTCACCGTTAAAGGTCCATAATTTACTGTTACTGTTAAAATTACTAGCAAATTTCACTTCTACAAGCTCAGTGAGTTATTTCAGATGACATTGAAGAATGAAACAAAATCTTTCACAGCTTCGCAGCTCTCCTGAGGGACTTGAATTAAGTAGTAAACTGATCAAAAGGAAAAATGCAGCTACACTTGATGAACAACAAAGGAAGAATCATAAAATCAACAAATGTTTGCTTACATAGCCTTCATCAGGTGGCAACGGCTGTTGAAGGCTATCTTAACTCAAACGATTCTTCATTTATTGTGTTGGCTGAATTTTTTGTTCAGATGACATAACAATGGAAGTACATCATAATTTCATGTTTGACCCCTTGCGCAGGCCGTACAGTGATCCTGTCCACTCATCACATGGACGAGGCCGACCTGCTAAGTGACCGCATCGCCATCATCTCCAAAGGACAACTCCACTGCTGCGGCTCCCCCCTCTTCCTCAAGAACTGCTTCGGAGTGGGTTTCTATCTCACCCTGGTACGCCGCATGAAGGACCTCAGGAAGAAAGAGGTGAGGCTTACCGTATACACAAAACCAGACCTAGCAGGGATGCTGCAAGGTTCTTCAGAGTATTTATGCCCTATGTATCTGTTTATTCTGCATTAGAAATATAATCTGTTTCTAATGTACACATAGAAACAGTACAGACAATGCCTGTTCTAAGGCACATTTGTATTAACATCTCCAGGCTGCTTTTTTAAAATTGATTTATTTCAGTATACAGGACTGAGCAGTCACCATTACGTGGTGGAGGATTTTTGACATTTGTTTCCCAATTGTTCATGCACTATTTGCATTGTTAACGGTGTTGTTGTTGTCTTTTGTTGCTGTTTCTCTCAGAATGATTGTGACTGTGCCTCAGACTGCTCCTGTAACTGCTCCATCTGCACCAAGTACAAGGATCAGTCTCAGAACCAGTCCCAGCATCTAGACAGAGTTCTGGATGGTAAGTGTGTTTATCTGTGTATTTGTTTATCTGCATCCCCTGGAGCTACTCTTCTTGGGGTGTGTGTGTGTGTGTGTGTGTGTGTGTGTGTGTGTGTGTGTGTGTGTGTGTGTTTGAGTGTGGGTGTTGAAATGGTTGAAATTCACATGACCGACCCAGTCATGTGTCATAAGTTCTACAGCAGATATAGTACACTATTCTATCACATTTATAACTTAGTGATGCTATTGACTCATGTGCTTGCTCCTTCTGATACTGCCTGAGGAAGAGTTTCTACTTGAAATGCACTGCCATAAAGTGATACAGACAGCTGTTCAAGCACATGCAACTTTAAGCTTGAATAATGTTTTTTTGCATCACAAGCAGTTTCCCTTCCCTTGTCCTTCTTTGTTCATGACCTTTCGGGAACACTTTACCCTTCTCTACACCCTCCACATTTGATTTTCTGTCTGGTTCCCAGGAGATGTAGACAGCATCACCAGCCTGATCCACCACCACGTCCCCGAAGCCAAGTTGATCGAGATGATTGGCCAGGAGTTGACCTACCTACTCCCCAATAAGGGGTTCAAGCACCGGGCCTACGCCAGTCTGTTTAGGGAGCTGGAGGACACACTGGCTGACATGGGCCTCAGCAGCTTTGGCATCTCTGATACCTCACTGGAGGAGGTAGGGATGTCCCTGTCCCCATCTGATGACATCACTGTTGATTGGTTTGTTGGTTTTACGCTGCATTCACATCATATGGGAAAGATGGTAGATTAGAGTTCAAAAGTGTGAACGCCTCCAAGTCGTTGCTTTTAAACATCAAGTTGTTCCGACGGTTATTCCCATACGATGTGAACGCAGCATTATTTCCCTGTCCCCATCTGATGACATCACTATTCACGTTTTTTTAATATGATGGAATCTTCAAGTTGTAATGTGTATATTCTACCCATATAAAATGTTAAAGGAAGAACTTATTTGTGATGCGTGGAAACTTTAGGAAGTTGTTTTTCTTCTCCAGATATTCATAAAGGTCACTGCAGATGGAGAGGCAGCGAATAATGCCACGACTCCTGGTAAATACCATGACTGATATTCCATGGCCTTTTCCCAGTATTAAATCTCTCACCCCAATGCTCTGTTTCTCTATCTTCTTGTTAACCCATTTGCCTCGCACCTGTTCCTATTCTGTTACCTGTTATTGTCATGTGTATCCCCTAACCGACTTATGTAATTAGAAGTCGAACAGTATAGTCTTGACATGTAGTTTGATGCATCAGTTTTAACCCTATAGTTTGTTTGTGTCATGTGTTTTGTGTCTCACCTGTGCACTCCCACCTCTAGAACAGTGGATGTTACAGCAGAGGAAAAATGGCGGCAAAGTTGGTGTAGAGGTCAACGAAGGTCAGAGACTCTAAAGCCACTGGACAGACCTCTGTCAAAATAAAAGCCTGCTTCCTTTACCTGAATCTAATGGAACTGGGTCAAATAGTATTTGCAAGTAATTCTTATCAATCACTTTTTAGGTTGCTTCCTTTACCAGATGGGTGGGGTTTATCACATGAGGACAATTTAGATATCATTACGTAAAGTGTAAATCACAGAAAAGTATACTGACTGTCAAATGCTTTTCTGTGATTGTCTAAACTTTATGGCACTCATCATCCTATGTGGTAAACCCCACCCATCTGGCACTGCAAGCAGTCCAAATTACCCAGGTTCAGGAAATTAGACCAGATCCTCTGCTTGTAGTTTACATAAATTGCCATGAATGCAGTATCAACCTTTATTTATAAGGGTTTTGCTGCTTGCATGTTGTTTTCCAGCACAGCGCTGCTTCACATTCATACATTTACTCCTATTTATACCTGGGAGCTGCATAGTACAATTACAGCCCTCTACTGTTAGCCACTGAGGATGCTTAAGTGCCTCAGCAGTGGTTGATTGGAACTGGAAACCCTCTGATCACAAGCCTGCTTTTCTAACTTTTAAGCTACCACTGCTGCCCCCCTCCCCCCACCCCAGTTGCTCCTGGAGCAAATGTTTTGGCCTTTAGAGATATTTTATGTTATTATGTTTAAGACACTGTTTGCTTGTTCATTGTTGACCACAGAACCCAATAAGGGGATGCAGGCTAAAGGCGGTACGCATGGTGCCTCAGACAGCAGTGCAGGAAGGTGCTCCAGGCAGGTGAAAGGAGCCACTCTGATCATGAAGCAGTTCCACGCCCTGCTGGTGAAGAGGCTCCACCACGCCACACGAAGCCACAAAGACTTCCTGGCACAGGTACTGGACCAGACCTGAGGAATGGAGGAATGGAGCGATGAGTGGATTGGGTAGATGGTTGGGTTAGTGTTGAGATGAAATGATGAATGTGTGAATGACGGTTGGATTGTGTGATGGATGGACTGACTGAAGACCGGGGCCAAATAGTCTTCCTAAATAACTCGTATTATTATTTTAACCTGCTCTTTGGTAGGAATATTTCAGGTGTTCACTGACTTAAATGAAACTTCCTTTAATGATACGTAAGTGTTGTGACTTACTTATTTCTTGTGGGTTTCCAGATTGTTCTACCTGCCAGTTTTGTCCTGATAGCCCTGGTCTTCACCCTGATAGTCCCTCCGTTTGGAGAGTATCCCAGTCTGACTCTGACCCCCTGGATGTACGGGCAACAGTTCACCTTCTTCAGGTCAGACCTCATGGCGAACACTACATGGCTTGTGAAAATGACAGATTGTTGCTTTATTAGTGATACAGTGATACAGAGTCCAACGATGGCGTAGTGGTTAAGAACCCCTGCAAATGGACTACCCATTTAACCTTTAGACATATATATAAAATAGTAAGAGTAGGCTGTTTTTTGTGTCCGTATTACACAAGCATTCAGGTACCTGAGAGATTGGCGGTGAGGATTTTGTTTGCTTTCCTTCAGTCAGTTTGTTCAACCTGCTTTTCTTCCTTTCATTTTCTCCTCTCCATTAAGTAACGAGCGACCGCTTGACCCCAAGATGAAACACTTTACAGAGTGCTTGTTAAACAGACCAGGCCTGGGGACACGCTGCATGAAAGGAGAGCCACTAGGGTGAGTATCACTACTTAAGATAAGGTAGGATCACTACACAAGTACAACTTACATCTAGTATCCAAAACGACAGTTACAGACACAAACAGACAAAACATAAAGAGGCAAAGCATAATACCTGCCTGCCTTGTCTTCTAGGCACAGTAAAACATATACTTACAAGTACACATCCACACACTGCATGCATACACTTACAGTACAATTCAAGACTTCAGAAAATGGCATTTTAATTTGAACACATATCTTCACATTATCTTTCTGGCATATTGTATTTGATGATATAATCAGTATAGTGACATAGTCCATGAGGATATAATCCATAAGGACTGTTACGGAAACCATTTTCATCCTATCCTTGACAGTTTTTCTTCACATTCATATTTAATATGTGTTTTTAAATTGGCCAGTCAGCATCAGAATTAGAATCACTCTGTTCACCAAGTAGAAAGAATGTACAGGAATTTGTCTTGGTGGTATTGCTGCAGGGACATACAGTATCGATAAAAACTTTAGTTGTAGTAACATAAGTACAGTACATACAGACACACATGGTGCAAGACATGTAATAGACAGTAGAATCGGCTTATCACTCCACATATATACATTCATAATACTGGCAAATAAATACACAAAAATTAGACCTGAGTAAAAACATATTGGGAGTTTGGATGCTCATTGATTTCACCTCCTTTGCATGTCCATTTCTCCACTCATCTCCATCCAGAATGCCCTGTGGGAACAGTACCTCAGAGTGGGAGTACCCTGACGTCTCCCCTGTGGTCAGCAACATCTTACTGAGTCCTGAGTGGAACCCCCGAAACCCCTCCCCTTCCTGCCAGTGCAGCACCAATAAGAAGCTGACCATGATGCCCATCTGTCCGATCGGAGCCGGGGGTCTGCCCCCTCGCCAGCGGACAGAGGCCACGGGAGACACGCTGCTGGATCTGACGGACAGGAACATCTCCGACTACCTGGTCAAAACCTACCCCGGTCTCATCAGAACCAGGTAGGTTTCAATTTAGTTTACTCGCACATACACATGATAACACCTGGAGAAAACAGAGAAGAAATACAAACTGTGTGGGTGAGAGAAAGACACCTCAAGGGGTTTATAAATATGACTCACCCCCAAAATAAAAATCAAGATGACAGATACACAGGAGAATTGGGCAACATAAACCAAATGACTTCAAAACAATACAGAGGATGATGCTGCAAACAAAATACATAACTAACATGTCAGAGTAAAATAAAATAGCTCTGGGAAAGTGAGAAACAATTTCTTCACAAAGGCTCATAAAAATCCATTAACCACACTTTGATTGCTCTGTAATTCATTTTGTTTGACCACTCATTTAATGCATTTCATTTAACCAGCTCTCTATTTAATCAAACCACTTTTGAATTTTAATTCACAGTTTGAAGAGCAAATACTGGGTGAATGAACAAAGGTAATAATTTGCTCCTTGTTGTCATAAATGAGGGGAAATCCTTTGCATACCCATCAGTCATATAGTTTGTCTCCCTCTACTGGAGGTAATAAGTTACAAGACTTAAAAGACTAGTGGATGTGGGTTTTCTATCCCCAGATATGGAGGTCTGTCAGTGGGAGGACAGCTTCCCATCCTGGACGTAGACCCCAGAGACATCCAGAATGTTTTCCATCAACTGGGACGGATGCTCAACATCACAGGGGTACTCACTATTTGAATATGAAAGAGCTTTTGGTAATACTATCATTACAGACGCGAGAGAAGCGTGAAATACATCAAGTCGGTTCATAATAAGTATTATCTTTCACAGGGTTACTATTCTGGACTTGCACTGAAGGAGATTGGTCCTTTCCTACGATACATGGAAAGTGAATTCAATATAAAGGTAAGGACTGTTCTGCTCTATATAGTTTAACACAATAAAGGTCTGGTTGCAATTCCCTATATCATAGATCAGTGATGCACAGAATTGTATAAGCAAGTCAGACGGTTGCTGGATGTGTTCTGCTCTTCTCTCTTTATCAGGTATGGTATAACAACAAAGGCTGGCACGCCGTGGTGGCCTTCATGAATGTGGCCAATAATGCCATTCTGCGGGCCTTCCTGCCCCGTGCTGCCAAACCTGTGGAGTATGGCATCACCGCCATCAACCACCCGCTCAACCTCACCAAAGAGCAGCTGTCTGAGGTCACTGTGTGAGTGTCGTGCTTTCATAATGACCAGGTTCCAGTGCATTTAGAAAAGAATATGCCATTTGCTGGAGTTTTATTGTGTTTTTTTAATGCAAGCTCTACTGAAACAGTTCTTGCATTAAAGTGAAATTTTAACACTAGTTTTTCCGTTATGAAAAACACAAAGAAAATGATTAAATTAATTAGTTTGGATGATTATAAGTTTTACAGGGCCTTGTCTGCAAACTTATCAAATTAGGTGTTATGCAATTGTTTATTCTCTTACTTTGGAAAAATTCCCCAGGGACCCGCTAGTGCAAATCACCTTCCCAGTTTTATTCATGGCCATAAAATGTGTGTAAATATCTTTTGCAGTGTAACTACATAATGTGCCACCATATCACCATACGTTAGCTTTTTTCTCTTCTTACATCATTAAACTTCTTGCAAGTTGTAATGATGTAAGTAACTTACACAATTTAATCAGTAATATGCTGAAAAGTTTATCTGAAAAGGAATATTATTAATCTTGAGCAGGTTTCAAAGAGGTCCAAGCTATAAATTAATGCATAGTGATGTGCAGGACAACTGATTGGCAATAGTGCCTTAGCATTGTTGCTTTTATCTCATAGGTAGGAATATATTTTAGCCAGGAAATGTTGGAATAGATTTTGGATCCTGGGTCTCAGTTTGTTCCCTGTTGGTGTGAGCATTGCATTGCTACATCACTCAAAATATTACAGTGTTTCACCACCCTGACATCCAACTGCTTGACCAGAATTAACAGTATATATTGACTTTATCTACACCTTCCTCTTCTCCTGCCTCAGGTTGACCACTTCAGTAGACGCGGTGGTGGCTATCTGCGTCATCTTCGCCATGTCCTTCATCCCTGCCAGCTTCGTCCTCTACCTCATCCAGGAGCGTGTGACCAAGGCCAAGCACCTACAGTTTGTCAGTGGGGTCAGCCCCTTGGTCTACTGGGTGGCCAACTTCTTCTGGGACCTGGTAGGTGAAGCAGGACTGGAGTCAATTCAAAATGCAAATCAAAACAATAATGATGATAAAAACCTTTATTCTCAGTGATCTCTTTATATATTGGATATAACAACCTTATTATGATGAAAGACTTCCGGTTTTTGAATAATGAAGAACATAGCGCTTCCTGAATTGATTGAATTGACTGTCAGTGATGGGATGAGGAATTAAGCCAGGGAGACATAACTAGCTAGCAATGCATACATATCCCATGTTGTAGTCACACTATATGCAATTATTGTGTTAATTAAAGACCCAATCAGCAGTATGGACCTCCCTCTGGAGACTGCCTTTGTTTACATAGTGATTTATTGTCATGATTTTGTTTTACTCTGAATTTTTTTGTCTGAGCATGTGATGTGAGGACTGACAGTATGTTACACCTAAATATTTGAATGCTGTATTTCCCCCCTAGATGAACTACTCTGTCAGCACTGCAATGGTGATTGGTATTTTCATGGCTTTTGACAAAAAGTGTTACACGTCACCATCCAACCTGCCAGCACTGATAGCACTGCTCCTGTTGTATGGGTAAGGCTTTGTTTAGTTTAATTTAGTTCAGTTTTGTTTAGCACTTGTAAAAATGATAAAACCCAGAAAGAACAGAAAAGGAAATACAGGTTCTGCAGGTGAGATAATGAGGTAAGAAAACCCAGAGGGGCTTATTAAAACATCTCACCTCAAAAGAAACATCCATAACTGAATGAGATGACAGAAACTCAACAAGGAGGAAAACTGTAGGACAAAAACAAAATGCATAAGGGAGATAAAATAAAACAAAATTACTCTGACTGTTGGACGTTCTTCATATTTCCCCTGAACGTTTCTCTGGCTCTCCTGCCTTACAGGTGGTCAGTGACGCCCATGATGTATCCCATGTCCTACATATTCAACATCCCCAGTACGGCGTACGTCTCTCTGTCCTGCATCAACCTGTTCATAGGCATCAACAGCAGCGCCATCACCTTCATCCTGGAGCTTTTTGAAAACAATCGGGTAAGGGCAGATAGACACTATAAGAGTTTATGAAGAATTTTTCATAAACGATCTAGTGACAAATTCACCTTCTAACAGTAAAGACAGTCCAAATAATATTTGTGAACATAAACACCTCTCTCCCAAAGATAGAAAGCAGAGAACCGGGATTCTCAAAATATGTGCATCTTAAGCATTAACT
>OMLI01031707.1:0-13870 GCA_900302605.1 Rondeletia loricata | reverse complement strand
CGGCACCAGCAAGAGCCGAGAGCCTCCTGCCACGTCGCCCCCGAGCCTCCCTTCATCCCTCCAACCTTCTCAGGACTGATGAAACGCCCTGAACCCGCAGGTGTTTGGCCACATGCCTGCAGAGAGGGGGGGGTGTATGACCGTGACCCCCCGGTTAACCACGGTAGAGGCTTTGCAGGCTCTCCGATCTGGCCTCAGGACCGCTCTCTTGAGGAGGCAGAGTCCTTGGAGCCCCCTCTCCCTCTCATGTCTGACTTTAATAACGCCCACTGTGTCCCGCCACGATATCCCGCAGCACATGTCCCAGGTCAGTGTAAGTGTTGCATGATCAACGGTAATGTGAGTCGGTTGTCGTTGCTGTCAGAGTTGGGGAGCAATGGATCATGTGTATCATTACTGGTACTTTGATTTGTGTCATTACTCAGAAACATGTTTAGAGATAGAAGGGTATTTTTGACTGTGAGGATATAAACAATAATTTTACAAAACTTGAAATGATGGTGAATCATGGTAGTAATAGTAGTGGTGATAATAACACTATTTAGTTGGGTTGTTGTTTTATGGAAATTATTTCTTCATTTAAAGGCGGTAAAGTATCCCGGAGTTTCCCTGCCACAGAATAGATGGGTCACTCTGCCTTAAGGAGCTGATAGCCCTAAAATAATTTAATTATCCTGGGTTACAATGGAGAGTTTTAGTGTCCCATGATGGTCTAGATGCTGTTTCAGAGGCTTTTCCACCCTGACAAGATTCAATTCTGGGGGAAACACTGAATCCTTGTAATTTTTGGGCACAAACATTTTCTATTTTAAAGATATTGAATATCGACACAAAATATCGGCTATCGGCAACTTCAGTCTGAAAATATCAGCATCTTGGAAAACCCATATCTGTTGAACCCTACTATTTAAATGACTGTCTGTAATCCAAAAGTAACAGAAAACAATCCAACTACATTACATAGTTGGCACATTTCACTTGAATGCTTCACAGATTACATTTTTTACCAAGTAATCACTATACCTGTGATAGATTTTGTTTTGAAGGTTGCCTCCCCAACCCTGTTTGTCAGCATTTGTCTGCTGCTCATTGTGTTTCTCTTGAGTCTGTGTGACCTTGTTACTGCTGATTTAGAGACTGAGATTTATGTCTGCCACTGCACGCCTCTCTACAGGCCCTGATCCAGTGCAGGGGAGTTGTGTCAGACAGTGTGCGCACCAGCTGCCAGTGAATCTTCCCCGTCGCACTTATAATTATTGTCACCGTAATCAGAATTACCCTGTGGAGCCACACCAGGAGCATCAACACCTCCAACCATCCTGGTATAAGAAAGATTCCTATCC
This sequence comes from Rondeletia loricata, assembly GCA_900302605.1. Taxonomy (NCBI): domain Eukaryota; kingdom Metazoa; phylum Chordata; class Actinopteri; order Beryciformes; family Rondeletiidae; genus Rondeletia; species Rondeletia loricata. The sequence goes on along the minus strand of OMLI01031707.1, from coordinate 12,527 downwards.
TAACTATTTGTCATCATAACCTGATGGCTGATTCACACAATACACGCAACAGACGCTATACTATACTGTCAGAATGTTTCTGATCATCTCCCTCCCCAGGACTCCTACAAAAACCAGGCTGCAGCTGAAATGTGACCCAGATGGCCCCAGTATGAATGTGCCCCAGTGTGTGGGACGTCCCAGAGAGGTCATGGGTGAGGTCAGCGTGGTTCTCTCCTTCCAGGCTCCAGCAGCAACACAGGAGATCAGGAGGACCATCAGCCTCCCTGAGGAGTGCAGTAAGTACACTGTACACTTCAGTGTCCCCACGTATACATGCAGATGTACTGTATGTACTGTATGTGTATGTGTGAGTATATACAGTTTATATGTATGCATATGTATACTGGCATCCTCCTTATTACCTCAACATTTTGAATTTTAATTGTAGTTTAAAGTTTAAAACTGAGGGAAAGGAATATTTAACAATTTAAAAGCCCACTATACGTGCATGTAATGCTTTTTCCCTAATTTGAGGGAATATATGATACGTATATGATGTGGTGCTGTCTGTCTCTTCCATGACAGGGCATCTTTTCATCACATATTCAGTGGACACAGCCAAGGAGATGATTCCTTTCACCAAATTTCTGACCGATCAGGGCTTCAAACCAGCGGTAAGCTCCGTCACTGCTCCATCATCTTTGATTTACCTGTTCCCCTCCATCATTCAACCCATTCAAACAATGCAATTCATACACAGATTGATATCTTCGATAATCCAATCCGAAGAATGGGCATCACCAAGTGGATGGACAGCTATCTGAACGATGTAAGCCTAACTAGTCAGTTGAACCCATGTGTACAGTGATTCTGAATAGAAAGGGCGTATGAATCGAGCCAATTTGCCGTGTAGACAGTGAGCTGGTATGTTACAGAAATCAGTGCTGATCATCGTGGTCATCAGCCCCAAGTACAAGGAGGATGTGGAGGGAGATGGCGAGGATGAACACGGTCTGCACACCAAGTACATTCACAATCAAGTAAGCACTCACATGTATTTTATTCCATTCATCTCAACTATAAGGCACGTTTTTCTCTGTTTCCATGGACGTCAGACACCGTTTGGGAACGTCCGAGGCCGAGGTGTTTGCTTGTAATGTCTCCCTCCTGTGGTTTGCAGGCTCCTCCCACATGAGGAAATGCCTCCTGGGATTTGAAAAGCAGAGCGTTTCATTTCCCACTAATGCTCCAGCCCCACCCCACGTCCCAAGAGTCAAAGTCACATTGTGTCTGTGTGTCACAGTCATTAAATCAGACTGGCTGCAGGCGTGGGAGCGGCTGCCTGTCAGAGCTCACTAACCAGTACAGCCATCCTCAAATGACACAAAGGAAATACGTCATTAGAGAAAGTTATGAATACTAAGCATTTCTGTAGAGCCTGTTGTTTATGTTCAAGGAATACATCACATTTTGGCAATAAAAAGCTCCTTGATCAGCTTATTGTTGTCCAAAGATTGATAGCAGTTTCACCTCTGTGTGCGTCCAGTATTCGTTTAATTTGTCACACTGCATGAAAATGCTTTAGTGCACTGTGTACATTTACAAGCTAGCTTTACATCATTTCAAAAGCTCCCTATCATACAAAATACTGGACACTCAGACAAACTGCTGCCCATGTTCTTACCACACAAAGGTAATGTGATGAGAGTTAGTGTGTTCCTTTAAGCCTATATTCTAATGGGAGCAGTAAAGTGAAGCGTACCACTCACGCATGTATGCGGAGGACCATTAAGCACTGATTATCCTCTTTTCTTATTGGTTCAGATCCAAAATGAGTTCATCCAACAACGCTGCCTGAATTTCAGACTGGTACCCGTATTGTTTCCCTCTGCAACCAAGGTAAGCATAAGTGATAAGGCATTTGACACATCATTAGGGTAGATCATTCTCTACAGTCCCACCCCTAATGGTTTGGTCCTTATGTTAATTCACCTACCGCTACACAGCTATATAGAGAATAGGCTGCACACTTCTGTTCCTGGATATAACACAGTGTTAATAGGCTAGTTACAAGTGACACATATAGTTTAATTCTAAAATGAGACATCTACTAATTGAACATGGTGACATAATGATTGATTGCACAAAATCAAAACAAATGATGGTACTTTTTGAAGAACAGTTGTATCTTATGACACTTTTACAAACTGGGTCTTCTATATTTAAAGAATACTGAATGATGACCGTAGTTAAATGTTCAATGCAACGGTAATCGCATTTCCTAATTTCCTGGTATTGTTTAACCAATTGTTTAACCAATGAAATGTCACCCAACACCTGGTCTATTTCCTGGTGTTACTGACATCACCAATGCCCAGATTTGAATGAATGCTCTGATTCGTCGACTGTATGCATAGATAATGAGGTGTTTGACTGACAGTAGCCTGCTAGCTGCTTGCTGAACAAGCCAAAATCCCCATGCTTTGATTATGGATTGATTATGGATTGATTATGGATTGTCGATGGGTGCTGAAGTTCAAACACTGGATAATTGTTCCCTGAAGATAAAAATATTGGTATGCATTGGATCTTTTTTCAAAAATAGATATATAGGGTTTTGGAAAATAACTCTTGTATATTGATGGTGAGGTCACAGTACACTAACCTCCTCGACTACCACTACTTCCACTATTTAAAAATGACTAAATTAAAAGATAATACCGGTGTTTTTTAAAGTTTGTGCTAATTGTCTAGGTTCCCCCTCTCCTTTACATTATTCCTGGTTTGTCTGCACACAGTCAGTGAAGTTTGGAGACATCAGGGTTTGTTTTCCTCCTTCAGAAGAAGCCATTTGCTGACATTCATTCCTGTACAGTATGAAAAACAAATTCCACAGACTTGAAGATTGCCCGAGCTAGATAATCCATCACAGAAAACATGAAGCCTTAATTAGGTTGTCTCTTCCTGCTTCCTGTCAATCACCTGACAACCACAAGAAGAAGTGGAAGTCTCCGCCAGGAAATAATCCCTCTAAAACATTACCTTACCATCGCTTTACTCATTTGAGTATCAGAGAAGGCCTAGAGGCTGAAAACTATTCAGTATTTCACAAGAAAAAATAATAAATGTGAGAAACATCCCCAGCCCCCAAAAAACATTTCACGACCCCCAGGTTGAGAACCACTAAGCCACTTTACTGCCACTATTTCTGCATTACAGAAGCATGTCCCCAATTGGCTCCAGAGCACCAGGATCTACCGCTGGCCCCATGACACCCAGGACCTGCTGCTCCGCCTGCTCAGGGAGGAGCGCTACATCGCCCCCCGCCTGGGGAAGGACCTGACCCTCACTGTTCGACCTGTCTAAAGAAACCAGACACACCTGGGGAATAAACAAGCAATGAAAAGGAAAAGTTTTACTCTGTTAAAACCAACATGCTTCAGATACGCCTTCAGTTCACAAACCTTGATGAGGGCTGCAGCACGTTGGGTTTTTCCTTTTGTTGCTTGTTGTCAGATGCAGTTTTCCATTCGTTCTGCTGATGCATAACCTCGGTAAAGACTCTGAACACCTCTCAATCTTTTTCCTTCATGATAGTATTGTAAATTAGAACAGACACTCCTTGATAAGGCATCTGTCTTAGTAACGTATATGATTAACCATAAGGTGGCAGTGTGTCCTAACGAATGACTACATTCCCATCCTTGGCTGGGTCGCCTCCTCATGGGAACTGCTTTTATTTCCAGTCAACATTAGTTCATGTTGTGTCAGAACAGTTTATTTTACTCCATATTTTCCCTTGTATTGTCCTTGAAATAAATGTACGGTTTCAACTAACTGACTGGAATACTGGCAGACAATTTGCGTTATGATTGTGTTTGAAGCAAGCAACTGGAGTGTATTTGGGCCGTGACACAGCATTTGATTGAGGATCTATAGAGGAGGCGCAGGAAGTCTTGTAACGGAAACATCCTGTGAATTTGTTCCACGCTCCCAACTCCCTGATAAGCTACCGGGCTGAGAGACATCTGTCTTCGGCTGACACAGCGGAGACGAGAGCTTTCACCACCACGCACTTCATAACTTTGCCCTGTCCAATGTGCGCAGAGTAGTTCGATTCTGTCAAACCTGACGCACACAAAAATAAACTTTCTCACATAAGTCTATGTGAAGGGAACTCTACGCTTTTATCAGCTCCGGCATGAGGGTGCTGTCTGTAAACACAAGGCCTGCCAGTACCAATAAATCCACTGTTTGTTATTGTTCCAGGACTTACATGGCACTTGACTTGGCCTTATCTGGTGAGGCCAAAGCAACCAGGCACAAATATTTTCCAGCGAAAGGGCTTGAACCCCTGTCCATTCACCCTGCTGCTCAAAACACCTCCTCAATTGATGTATTTTTTGTATGAGGACTATTGTTTGCCGCCATCTTTGGTATAACCAAGTATCCGCCCTGCTGAAGTGTCCTTGAGCAAGACGTTGAATCCCTACCAGGTCGTGGGGCGATGTTGTGTAGCTGACCTCTGACCTCTCTGTGGAGAGGGGCAAGAGAAAAGAGGAATTTCTCCTCTTTCTATTGGACAGCGCTGTTTTTTGCTGTTTTTGTCTCATTATTTCCTGCTTTTTTGTGTTGTCCTAGTCAGATTTTAACATTTTTCCATGTCACGCATTTAGCTGACGCTCTTACCCAGAGTGACGTCTGGTGAGTGAACAGATACGGCTTCACTGTCTGTGACTCACCTGTGACCTCTCAGTAACAGCACGGTCACTCTAACCACCAGGTCACCCTGCCTCCATCGCCCCTCTGACTCTGCACGGTCCTGGCTGTAGTGGGAGGTAGGAAGAGCCTTTTCATGTTGGTCTGGTGTGTTTTACCAAACTGTTGAGCTTATCAAAGAGGTGAGTTATTAACCAGAGCAAACTGGCCCGTGGCGCTAGATAAGGATGAACCGGTGTGTGACCTGTTTAAATGAAGCAAGGGGAATAATGGGCAGATAAGAATGTGATTTTCCCTTACTTTTCCAATCAAAATCATCTTTAACAAGGGACATGCATTTAATAACTCCATATTTCTCCAAACAACTCGTGCAGCATAATCCAAGTGTTTTGTAGCCAAACGACGACCAGAGCATTGTCAGTGGAGAAAATATAGGAGATAACGAGGTCAATATTGGACTTTAGGACTTCTGGAGCTGTAAAAAGTGGCCCCGTTAACTTCAATAGTTTGGGAGAAGGCTAACTAGGGGGGGCTGACTCGCTGTTTGGTGGTCCTACGAACTCCAGTGGCGTTTCGACTGACATGGGGGTGAGATAGATAGCGACTGAAGTTTCATTTTGGGGTGAACTATTCCTTTAGGCCTCCTGTACTTCTTCAATTCACCCCCATCACCATCACTGAGAAGAACACACCCTTAAAAACAGATGGTTTCTCTTGATGGAAAACTCTGGCCCAGTGGCTCCGTGGGTAGAAAATGACACTTACACCATCAGAGTTAGAGGCTCCATTCCCACGGGGGCTATTCACACTAAAAATATATGCACTTAGTTAGGCACTTTAGATAAAAGCTCCCACCAAATAGCATATATATTATGGCATATATGAGATTTTTTTTATAGTTTGAAGTAAAATGTATCCCCATACAGGCTCATAGACCTCAGCTAGCGCTGCTGGCATACTGCTGATTGGTTCGGTAAGAGGGCCAAACTCTCACTCAAGGTCAGCGCACACTCCCACTGACAGAGGCTCCATCTCCATCTACATGAAAATGCTAATGAAACATTTTTCATCATCGGGGAGTCATCGACTGTGATGTCCCCGGCGTGAACCGGACCGAACCGGCTGTTTGGAGAGGTTTATAGCCCTTTCAGGGGAGGGGAGAAAGCAGTGAGCTCAGCACATCCACTACTGCTGCTGCCTGCTACGTAGAGGCCAGCATGGGAACCTGCCTGGAATACTGAAAGCCCAAAGATGTGTAGGAGACATACTGCCAACGAGGCACCTACGGGTGGCCTCGTAGGCTCATTAAAAGTTATAAAAGCTAGGAAAGCAAATGTTTCAGTGGAAAAGCCTAAATTCTAAGGTACATCAGCAACCCTAAATATCTTGGATGCCTTATAAAGGTGGAATGTGCCTTGGTGACAAGAGGGTAAAATATTTTTTTCTGATTGTGTTTAGAAATGTTTGATTAATCTGCAGTAATCAGGCAAGTGAACTGGATTCAGTGAGTCAAGCAGGATAACATTACATATTATGCCATATGAGAAATCATATTTCTAACTGTACTTCTCCAGGCCTCCTTGCTCTCTTCAGGAAGTGAAATGTGTCATAGCAGAGCATCACGAGGGGGGAAGTTATTGTGGGAATTGAACTCTTCATCTTAAAATACTGATGGGTGTTTGGCATATTTTGTGGCAAATTAATAATTTCAAAAAATGTGTTATATCCTAGATAAACCTGCATTCACCTGTCTGCAACATTATGTCTTATGCTTAAACGCTTAATCACGGCTACCTCAACGAAAAATCACCATAGGTCTAATATTCCAAAACATATTTCTATAGGGAATTACAGCATGTCTGTGGTGCTCAATTGTGAGTTTATAGTGACCTTATTGTACTTTATGGTATTTCTATCTCCTTTGGTATCCATATAATATTCTTATAATATAGGGACTTATAGTTTTGCTGTTATATTTGTATAGTATCCTTTTATTTAATACATTATAGGATTACCTTTTTTCTTTTTCGTAATGGCAAAAAATATTTTAGCCAATGAGAAGGGCGTCCCTCAAAAACGACCAATGGCAAACCAGGGGAAATTGATTCTCTCCTGTTTCTAATCTGGGTCTGATTCGTGTTTTGACACTGCAGTGGCAAGCGAGGTGAAGCTTCGTCAAGCTCCACACAATTGTTTCCGGTTTCCCCCATCGATCTGCATTTAGCTTTCAAAATAAAAGTTCTTCGAGGGCGTATGTAAAATGTATTTTTAAACACTTTTTTCTCTTCAAATCTCTTTTCTGACTTTTCTTTGATCTTTTATAATTGCTGTTTTATTGTAATTTTTCCTATTGTATTTTATTGTATTGTATCAGAATGTATTTTTTTCTTCTGGCTTGAAGTGTATTATAGATATATGCAGATACAATAAGGGTATCATTATTACATTTGTAGCACACTGAGGTGTCTGCAGGTCTAAATTGCTATTAAATGAACAACCATACCCTCTGTGTGGTTTAATGGATAGTTATTACAGTGATATAGGAATGTTTGATCTGTTCTAACCCTTTTTACCTGGTGGGGAATAAGAAACATCCTGGAGAGGAGGTATGGTGTTTGTTTTGATACCTTGGCGTCTGAGACCTTTGCAAACCATTCAAAGTGTCCTAAGCTTTTCTAGAGTTTTTCTATGTTTTTATTCTTGTGCCCACCAATATTAAGTTTTTGCTGTTTATAAATGCTTGCTTTTATTTTTTAAAATGTCGGACCGGATGTCTTCGGATATCGCTGGCAGCTTCACTTCTCGCAGATTCTGCCTCACAGCGCGGAGACAACAGACCAACGGGAAGCAATTTTGATTGGTTGCCGGCCGGAGGTTATGTTCCTTTTAACACCGAAAAACTTCCAGTCTATAACTGTTAGCCTTTAGAAACCGCTGCCAGTTATGATTCTTCCTTAATATCTCCTTTATTTTCACTCTGGTACTTTGTATCTCTCAGAACGGCGCGCCTGTTGTGAATAAGTGTTTTATTGTGAAAGTTGTGACCGGAAGTACAAGTTGTTTGTATTGTCGCTCGCACTGGTCGTTACATCCCAGCACATAGGTTAGCTAACGTGGTGGGCTAGCTTGTTATGGAACAAGAGTCACAACTGTGCGGTGCGGCTGTCTGAGAGGAAAGGGACCGGCCGGGTCTCGTTTTGAGCCGTGATTGTGAGCATTGAACATTACACACGGAAGGTCGGGACTCCTCTTCCTAACTTAAAGTAAAGACCAGAGGTAAAATCACGGGACACGCACCATTACAAGTACAGTACGGACCCGACAGCTGCGGGTCGTCGTGTTGAGCTACCCGGACAGAGCAAACGGTGGCACCTCCAGACTCAAACAGACATAACCAGGGTCCCTCCTCTTCTTCTTCGTTGTTTTTTCCACTGTGACACCTTCCCCGTCGCCCGTCGGTATTGACCGGCGCCCCGGTTTCGTGCCTCGCATGGACTCCTAGTTTTTTGGTCCGACGGCTGCTCTCCTCTCGCCCAGCAGTCATGTTTGCTGTGCGCATCGTTACCGCAGACTACTACCTGGCGAGTCCCGTAAAAGACCTGGACGTCTGCTATTCTGACTTCAGGGAAAGCGACGTGAAGAAAGTGCCGGTGGTGCGGATTTTCGGGGCAACACCTGCAGGTTAGCTCCTTTCCTTTTCCTTTTATCATTGTAATTCTGGTGGGTGTGCTTTGCAGCGCTGCACCACGCGGTAAGTGGCTGTTTGTAGTCCCACACATGTCTATCACTGTATAGTTTAAGATAAATCTAGTGATCAAGCATGCAAAAGGGCGATAGGAAGACGATTAGGGTGTTGACACATTGTAACATCCCATACACGACGCAGCGTACCGCTATTGCGTTGCAGCGCTGGGAGTCCTGCTTTGTTTTCAGCCCTTTTACCTCACATGGATCGGCATGCAGCCTTTGGGGTCGACTTGTGCCTCTTCCTGCCATATTTGGCATGCGATCCAGCCAGCCTTCCCTGTGGTTTTTATTGTGTTTTGCAGCAACCTGTGGCATGTTGACACCCACAACATGCTCCCACCTCTTCCAGCTCTCCCTCATTTGCAGCCTCATACAAGAGAGAGAGATGAGATGAAACTTTATTGATCCCCGTGGGGAAATTAGGTTTTTGCAGCAGCAGCAGCAGCAAACATAATAGGATTCAGCAGGAAAAAAGACAAATGGAATATCAGCAATATAAAAAATAAACAATAAAAACAGTATAGAACGAATAAAGCAATACAATAGGATGTAAACAATTAGTTTCTTTTAATAAATGTATGTTGGTGTCAGTTATGTGCTCTATATAAGTATGCACAAACATAATAATCAAAATCTGAAAGGTATCAGTGTGTATACAGTCTGAAATAGTGGGACCATTATGAAAATACCATTAATATATGTAGGACGTAACAATGAGGGAGATATGTGAGAAGCAAGTAAGTGAATTTACTGTATTTACTGTATTCGTATTAACACATCTAATGTGAATACAATAAATGTACTTTTATGTACATAAAGTGTCGTGGCTTGCAGACTAGCGCTATCAAAAACCATACCCCTACAGAGGGGGGCAGGGATTGAGATTTGAGTGTATTCTTCGAGGTTTGGCACATGCCGTACCCTGTAATAAAGCCATTATAGCCGAGCACTCAAGGTATTAGATGCCTTGTAATCCACATGCCACAAAACAAAAGAATAATTTCCTGCACAGTACTGGCACCCTGGCCAAATCCTCTGCCGTTGTCCCGCCCTCTCTCTCTCTTCAATTGTTTTTGACAGATGCTTTTATTACAAAACGCCTTAGAGTAACATGAGTGCATATATTTTTAGCAGGGGTAGTCCCCGGTTGGGCAAGCGGGAATCAAACCTCTAACCCAGGCCTCGTTCTGGCCATTGTGCTCCGCAGGACGACCCGGGACCGGCACACAGCAGGATATAGCTCACTCAGGCTTAAAGGATTTGGAGAAATGATGGGACAGTGGGGTCGGGGTGAGGGTGTCAGTGTCGGGTCTAATTTGGTTCTCTCATAAACCCCACATTCTCATGCAGTCACATTGATATTACGGGGCAGCACCCACTGTGGGAGAGGCAGCCTTGACAGCTTGTCAGTTCACTGTATGTTGACCAGTGTTTCCTCAACATGGATTCAACAGCAACAAACCCACTGCTGCTAGAGAAAATGTGAAATGAGCATAACATTGTAATTAAGCTCAATTTTGAAGAAAAGGCACTCGCAAGTATAGGTAAAACATCAATAAATAGTGATTTTATCATATTATACAATGGTGAAAGAGGTGTAGTGCAGCTTTATGCTTTATTTGGTTGCAATACCGCTTATTGTGGTAACCAGAGAGCTAGTCGGTGATCTATCTTGCTCTCTCCTGATTTGAAGAAAACTTTTTAATCAGGTGTCAGGACGCATGCGTTGTTAACCGCCGTATAAAAGCCGAAACGCCCAGGAGGGTGCTGTGATTTTGGGGTACAACGGTGATGCTGTCGGTCCGAGGTGCAGCTATTTTTCGTGATACCACCACTGCTACAAGATTACTACAGAGACTGCATTCATTGTTGGACATAAGTGTTTGTGTTGTGTTGTGTTTGACCCATAAGTGTTGTGTAACGTCTTACACGCTCCTGTTTGAGGCCTGCCTAAATGTCTCTGAATCCCGTCTCATATTGGTAACAACCTTAAACGTGGCATTTAAAGGATGCCATTCTTCCATTAGGTGTACACAATAACATGTCTGTAGTTTGTGGGCCGTGATGGGATTCCTTGCCGAGTGCATTGTTTCTTCCCCTGCTCAGTTTATGTTGGCTCTACGGTCCTGAAATAAAATCACATCACCATCTGGAATGCATTGAAGCAGAGAAGGATCTTTTTCATTCTCTATTTCCAGTGTCTTTCCGAAATGTGTCCAGGGGGCCTGTTGCTCAGGAACGGGCCACGCCTACTCAAAAAGAGGTGAAATAAGTTACTTTTAAAGCTTTCCTGTTGCCTTCACGTTGCATTTTTTTGTCACTGAGGATAGTGTGGCCAGAAGGGAGGATCTGCGTGAGCTATTTTGCTTGTATCTGTCAGTATTTATCTCATCAGTTTGTGTATTCTGGTGTGTGCGGTCATCCGTGCATCTCCACCATGTGGCTCTTGCTCCACCACTAGGCCTCAACATTCCCTGTCCTTCCCTGACCTAAACCATGCACACTTCCACCAATCATCCCTGTGTAATTTGACACCACACTTCCTGCTCCCCCCACACCCCCTCTTTGTCAGCCTTCAATGGCCAGCCTCCTGTGTTGCGCAGGCACACATGCATGCCCATCCCTGGAAATGGGTGAGGAAAAAAAGCCCAGAGAATCCCTTTATTGTGAAAATTGCACTCTTGATCAGTATGGCCTGCTTGATCGGAGTGCTCGTGGTTGAAAAAGAATCTCCCAGCCCGGTAAACAGCGAGCCTCTCCCACACTACCGAGAGTTGCTGCTTCGCTGCAACTGCAACCTTTTGAGGTTTGACAGCATTGATCTCCCACCATGATGTCTACAAGCTCGGCCCAGATCCACTGACAGGCATTCAGTCCCTTGACAACAGGAGGCACGTTGTTTTCGTTTTTGCTCCACCGTTTGCGCGTGCGTGTTTGTGTGTGTGTAAGAGTGGGGAGGGGAAACTGCGTGACCAATTGACCTGAATGAGGGGTCAAGCAGCGAAGCGCAGGGAGGAATAAAACTGAGGGCCTCTCCCACCTCCCCTCCCCTCTCCCCGCCTAGGTTTACCTCTCTCCAGGGGAACCCGTAATGCCATCTAAAGGAATTCCTCGCGGATCCATTAATAGGATAATAGGCAGATTCAAAGCACCCGGTGGCTCATTAGGCAGAAGGTCATTATCCCCTTAACTGTTTACCTTCCTCTCTCCTTGTCTGTTACACCGGTTCAATTATCATTTATCTAACTGCTGCTCCAGTTGCTTCTAATTACTTGATGATAGTCAGTGAGATGCCGGTTTGTTGATGTTTTGAAATGGTTTCTCAGAGTGTGATTTCCCCCAGGTTCCCAGGTTTGTCTCAGGGAGTATCTGGTTTACTCTGACCTGTGTTAGATATGATAGCTGAAGGTTTACTACAGGAAAGTAATGCCTTGTTGGTGAGAGAGAGAGAGAGGAGTGTAGCAGTGACTAAAGGAGTGTGAACTCTGCTCCACGCTAATCCTCAGCCTGTGATGTTTTTGTCTAGAGATTGGGGCCAAGCTTCTTTACAGGTCTTTTTACAAGATGACTCAGTCTCAGAGGTAGGATTGTTTGACAGGATTTTGGTTTTGGGGGCACACAGCTACTGTTCATATGAGAATCACTTTAGTTTCTAAGTATAATAAATGTTGAGGAATTTTTTCTTGGTTTTGTTGGTGCAGAGACATAGGCCGTTTTCACATTAGGAACGGTTGCCTCCGTTCCGTCCCCGAGAACGATGGTCCCCCCTCCCCCCTCCCCCGCCGGCCAGCTTTCACATTACCAATGTTGTTCCGTTCCCGAGCACGCTTGAGAGAGAGATGAGAGCAACACTCCGATACAGCAGGTGGCGTTATGCACCTAGTTGGTTTGCGATCCGCCAATGAACGCAAGAGAAGAAGAGTACACTTCCGTCATCTAGTCGTTAGAGAAGTAAACAAAGCCAACGCAATGGAGTCGCCCTTGGCCTACTTTTATTGTTTTGGAGACAGTGTTTGTTTGGTGGATCAGGTCGCTCTTGTAAATGAGATTTTACCTGTATAAATAAAGGTTTGAAATGA
>OMLI01031690.1:0-10194 GCA_900302605.1 Rondeletia loricata | reverse complement strand
AACCCTGTTGAGAGTAATGGCACGTCAGAATCAAAGACATACTAGCGTCTCATTGGGGCTACATTCAAACAATTGGCTTGTAAAAATTAATTACTTACTGGTTGAGTAGAAAGAATGCAACTCCGCGTCTGTTCCAATCCCTCTCAAATCTCGGTGCTCTCCCCTGGGTGAACGCCCCTCCAAGGGACACTCTGGTATTATCCGGGCTCAATCGCTTTCTCTTTCTTTTAGCTCCAGAGTCCGCCATTTCCTCAAAGTAAGTTAGAACGTTTACTGTAAGCAATGTAACTTAGTAGCTTCTATAAACAACGTCCTGCCGCTGACTCGATTATACCGGCTACAAGCAGCAAGCTATCTCTTTGATACAAGCCAAGGTGAATCTCTTCCTAACTTGGTGACGCACTTCCTGTCTGCCGTAAAGCGAAACGTCAAATTTCCTGCGGTTTCATGCCCGGAGGCAGACGAAATTGCATTGTGAATACAAGGCTTCTAGGAAATGTATCTCAACCGCGATTTTTTCGTTCTCCCATTGCCATTATACTATGCAATCACCAGAAATTTTATTATAATCTGTTAAAAGCATAAAACTATATATAGGAGCTTTAAGTGACACTGACTTGAAATGCGGTGCCTTCAAAGACAATTCTTCGTCCTTTGAGAATGCAGCATATTTCCCCAATTTCTTTTTTTCAAAAGTTTGTCAAACTGAACTGAATGTCCTGAATGTTACTTTCTTTTCTTTTCTATCTTTAGACACTACTTAATAAACCTTTTTTTTTTTAAAGTGTGCTTCTGAGACTTCTCCTAGGAGTCATAGAATATAATACGGTCATTATTTTATTTAATTACCCATGTGGCTAGGTTTCTCTGCTCAAGTCACTGAATTGGTGAATGACACGGTAGCAAGCTGTTGTAAGACCTGCTCCAACCCTGCTTCCATAGAGACAGGCTTCTGACAAAATTCGCCTTTCACATAACGATCTGTGATTACTGTTAATTCTGGGTAATTTCCCTCTGTCACAACTGAATGATTTTGTTTTTGTGGGAGCCAAATAAGTTGCTCCTGGGGATAATTAAAGGAATACACCAAGTTGTTGGGAGATTGTCCCATTGGTCAAATTACCCGTAAAGTGATGAGAACATAGACACCAAAATCATCAATGTGTCCCTTGTATATCACTGGCTCCGGTGTTCCATGCTAACACTTTAGCATATATGTTGTGATAATATATGCTCCATGCTAACACTTTAGCATACACTATGTTGAGTGATAGTAGGCTCCATGATAACACCTTAAGAAGGTATAGTTATACTTATAGTAGTTGTAGTTACAGTTATCAGCTATATTGAGTTATTGCTATTTCATTTTTAACATTTATTAATCTAAAAGCCATATAATGAAAACAACTAACAACTTCCTATTACTAAAATTGTCCTTACTAGTCACCTACTGTCACTCAACATAATGTATGCTAAAGTGTTAGCATGGAGCACTGGAGCCAACGATGGATGATTTTGGTGCAACCTGGTCTCATAAAATTTTGTGAAATGAGCACGAAGTCTGAAACGCAGACTATGTGTTGTGGATACGAATTATGTCAATTGGAGTATGTGACAATAGCACAAATTGGACATTCAATTTTGTTTGTCACATGAAAAGGTTAGCTAACGGTTATGTTTAGGCAAGTAAAACAACTTTGGTTAAGGTTAGGGTTACGTTTAGGCAACTAAAACAACTTTGGTTAAGGTTTGGGTTATCATTAGGGTTAGGTTTAGGCAACTAAAACAATTTGATTAAGGTTAGGGAAAGGCTTTGGTTAAATAAGAAAAACGTAGCCTAACAACATTTTTTTACTGAACTCACAGTAGAAATCTTCTTGGTATAAGTTGGGAATTGAACCCAGGTCATCAGAGTTGAAGGCAAATGTTTATGCCCATCCACCACCCCAACCTTCACACCCTTATTTCCACCACTCTATTTCAGTGTCAGAATTCCTGTTTCTAGTCTTGCCTCCTTCATGTAATCCTTTCGTGGTGGGAAAACACTTTTCATGCACAGAGCACATATTAGCATTTTAAGACATGGTGCTCATTTCACAAAATTTCAGGCTGTTTCAGTGTCTATGTTCTCATCACAGCTATGTTGACCAACAGGACAAACTACCAAAAACTTGGTGTATTCCCTCAAAGTTGGTTGAATTGAAGGAACTGAATTGAATTATCACCGCAATAAAATGTAAAAGAAAGTACACAGAGATGAGGATTGCATGTGAGTCAGTCTCTCTGGCCGAATGAGATGAGTAGTTTCCTTGTATTCTGCAGCCTGCTGCTCACATGGAGAGATGTGCAGCATCTTCTGGTGAAAACATCCAGACCAGTCCACCTAAAAGCCAACGACTGGAAGACCAACGCCGCTGGACACAGAGGTACAGTACAATCTACTTCTAAAATGTTGTGCACTTTGTGACTCTGAATGGATGTCATGCAAAAGAAGGTTTCTGAATTTAAAAGGGTGTTTGCTTCCATCAGAGCATGTGAATTAAGTTGAATGACTTGAAATTCCACTCATCACTCACAGCATTGTGCAGCACTTCGCTCAGCCACTATTATAAACTACTATACTGTCGACTGTACTATAGACTGTTACAGTGTTGTGCAGTGCTCCACTAAGCCATTCATTCCCCTCACCTTCGCTTCACTCTCCTATCGCTCATCTTCCAATTTGCACACAACTGCACATACATTTGCTTGGTCCTCTCCCAAAATCAGCCCATTATTTTAAGTTTGGCATCACCCACCTGAATCAGTGAAAATAATGATCTTACCCCCCCAATTTAGCCAAACATTCTGATGTTAAAAAACTAGAATCCAAAGAATCCATTCCTTAGAAACACCATTCCAGTTTGGTACGATGCACACAAACATATAGGAGACACCACTGTCATGCTTCTCTCCTGTGTGGGGTAATGATACTTGTATACCTGGAAGGGCAGATGCTGGATTTAAGCTACTAGTGCAGTGCCAGTTGGGACCGGGGCAATTTTGCCCTGCAATGCTTTTTCAGGCATTCCGCTCACCTTACGTTTCGTAAGTGATAACTGTGAATAGCGTGCAGTGCCCGGTACGCCTGTATGCTTACGTAGCGTGCCGCGACAGCCAATTTTCTCGAGAACCGCTCGTCCGATCGACTTCGCACTCGACATTGCACTCCGTAGGGTCCTCAGCAATACACCTGCCGTGTTTAAAGTCGATCAGGTGAGCGGTTCGTGAGATAATCGAAGGACAGGCACACAGAGGACAGACACACAGAGGACAGACAGACAGAGAGAGATTCCTGCCATTATTAGAGAGATAGGCACATAGAGGTATACGGAAGATATCAGATTTAAATGCAGAGGGTAGCCTTCTTCCCTGCACAGGTACCTCTTCAGCTAGCTACCTGATGCCCAGGGAACTCCACAGTGCCAATTTGACGAACTTTGGAATTCCCTGCAAGGTGGTCATGCTCTTCCTCTCCTCTGAAATTTCAGGCACATAAAAAGCCACACTGGTGATTGCTTCCCCTTACAGATGGTTAGGATAAATGACACATGAAGCCAATTTTGCACAACTAAAATACGCTGAAAGAGAATATCTTACAAGGCTACTTTATGTTACATCGTTACTGTTTAAAGCTCCATTGTTATCGCAAAGAAAGCAAGTGATTATCATCAGTTCAAAAATTATTATACCATAACATTTGCAATTATCTCACGTTATCAAATCTGCATTGGCACAGTTTTTGGCAGGAAAATGGATGAGGATTTTATATCTTTATAGGCTTCCGTAACCAGGCGCAAAGAATTAGGGTAATCTTTTTGGAGGAATGTAATTGACTATGTATACTTGGTATTTACCCAGGGGACTTTGAGGCAAGTCGAAAACAGGTGCTGCTCATTGACTTTGGCCTTCTACAGACTAGGAGAGTGATTGCGTTATTTCGGGAGAATGTGGACATTCCAACAGTAAATATGTGGTTAAAGGAAATTAAGTCTTGTTGTAGAGTAGTCAGAGGGAAAAACAAAGGACCTCAGTCGTATTCGGAGCCCCTTTATGGACTTTTTAGGGAATAGGGACGTGCATGAAGCATTGAGCAGGTCTCATCCTACAAGTATCTGGGAGTTTATGTAGACTCCACTCTATCCTGGACCGTGCACATTGATTATGTCTGCAGTAAAGTGCAACAACATATTTATTTTCTTTGTAGTCTAAGTTCCTTTGGAGCAAGCAGGCAGATGTTGTCATTATTTTACAGCTCTGTAATTCAGAGCATACTGCATTATGGGATAACTGCCTGGTATAATAGCCTCTCAAAACAACTCAAATCAAAGCTATTCAGGCTTCTCAGAGTGTGTTCTAAGATTGTGGGGGAGCCACTTGAGCAGACAAAGGGAGTACAGTAAGAGTATGTTGAGATTGGCAAATAATATTGCTGGCAACACCTCCCATGTGTTAAACTCTGGGAGGCATTACAGGGTCCTACAACATAGAGATTAAAGCGTTCTTTTATCCCAGAGTCTATTCGAATGCTGAATGCGAAGTCAAGCAAAGGAATGTATAGTTAATTATAGATGCCTATGATGCTGTGTGATATCCATGATGTCTATGATGATGTGGGGGTTTAATTGTCTGTATCTGTATGTTTATGTGGATGTATGCATATGTGTAACGATGTGGAACTGTGCTGCTTAGGACACAAGACACATTTCTGAGCAATCAGACAATAAAGTATTATCGTATCGTATCACATCATGTCGTATGAGCTTTACCATGTGACTTGCTGGAGATTATTGCGCACTGCATTTATTTTATTAATTTTTATTTAATATAATAATTATTATTATTGTTTAGTTAGGTAATTAGTTTTAGCTTCATGTGAAGTTACTCTTCTCAGGGATACCATCTCTCATTTAAAGGATAATACCAGTGTTTTTTTTAAAGTTTGTGCCAATTGTCTAGGTTGTCCCTCTCCTTTCCATTATTTCTGGTGCTGTCTGCACACAGTCAGCATAGTTGGAGATATCAGTGCTTGTTTTCCTCCTTCAGGAGAAACCATTTGCTGCCATTCATTCCTGTACAGTATGAAAAACAACTTACACAGAGCTCGATAATCCATCACAGTAAACAAGATAATATTTCAGGCTCTTTCATTGGATGAGGCTGGAGGGCGTGTGGGTCACAATGTAAATATTGGATTTAGACAAAACTTCTCAATCTCAATCGCTGACATCCTTTTTGATTATGTTACACTCTACTTCCTGTCAATCACCTGACACTCACAGGAAGAAATGGAAGTCTTCACCAGGAAATAGTTATTCTCCTTTAAGAATGCTGTTGAATATAATTTCCATAGTGTATTTTCTGTGTTTTCTGACTTGTGTGCTCTTATAATGATGGCTGCTTTTATGTGGATAATGTTGAGTTACAATTAATTACTGATAAGAAAATAATAAGAGTATTCTCTTATTCTTTACCTTTCCAGATTGTTTTCCTAAATCAAGCCACTATCCACATGCACAAATGATACCTGAACTAGTTTTGCCTCCAACACTGTTGTCTGGGTTATGTGTTGGTCCCTGTGAAGCCTAAGATCAATATAGAGACTTTTTCACTGTAATCACTGACTCCACTTCTTTGAGGCAATATGTTTAGTAATCTTTTGGTTTCTTTTCTCTCAGTCAGCCACTTGTATGGCTTTGGCCTGGTGGATGCAGAGGCCATGGTGATGGAGGCTAAGAAGTGGAGGAGTGTTCCTCCCCAGCATACCTGTACCTGGATGTCAGACCGACGCACCAGGTGAGGTGAACAGCTGCAGGGAGGCAGAGTATAAAGCTGGCAGTATACTTGCTGCAAAATTGGCTGGTTTGTACCAACAAAAGGACACATTTACTGAATTTACTTGTCAAATTCTTCACAAACCAGCCACCAGTGTGTGATCGTTTTGTGATTGGTCTAAAATTTCATATTTTCCATAGGGATTTTGGATAACACACTGAATGGCAGAAATGCTAACTTTACAGCCTACAAAATTACATCAGACTTCGCCTCTCTATGATACTTTTTCACTAGACGTTTCTGTTGGATCTCTGCTCTCATTCGCTAGCTCACTCATCTCTATTGTAAAAATGTGACTTTATTGTTTGTGTCAATTACAGGCCACCTTAACTCAAGGGGACGGGATGGGGCTTGGGGCTGTGCCAGAGACTTGTGTAGGAGGATAAAAGTTGTATCAACGTTGATGCAATTCCTACTGAGCGCAGAGAGAGGTCAATAAAAGTCATACATTACTTAATGCCCCTTTAAATTATACTGGATGTGACGTGGTCTCATGCTCCCTAAACTGGGCTCAGGAAGCTGAGATTGTGGACAATATTCATTTTAAATGTTCTATACAAGATATGCCTTATAAGCCTTAGTGCTTTGTTTAAATCTAGTTCTTAACAAATCATCCCGTATCTTTTAATCTAATTTAGTGCAGCTGTTTTCATAATGCATTACTGTTTAAAGGCCCTATATGTAAGTTGGTACTCTTACTGACAGTGTATGACAGTGGCCGTTAGGGGAACTGCAGTCAGTCTCTTACACGTGCTCCTGGCTCGTGTGTGCCCCGTGTGTGTGTGTGTGTGTGAGAGGCAGGCTCGGGAACGCGCATAACGTCACATCCGGTAAATTTGCCGCGAAATGTCGGCCCGCCATCTCCACAGTCCTGCTCATACAGAGACTGAACGGCTGAACAGAGAGAGACAAGGCTGGTGTCATTAGTTCTCATTAGTTACGGAGAATTCACTCATTGGCAATAAAAAACGCAAAATGAATGTAAATTTCGGCCGAAAACTTACATATAGGGCATTTAAATAAAACTCAGCAATAGTGTACATGAGACCTTACTTATTGTTCAGCCAAACATCTTCTCTTCTGCCAGATTCAAAATCTGCCTTAGTGGATACAGGTTCATGTGAGGTCTGGTTTCATGTATTGTACTTTGAAATCTGTGAACAAGCAATGTCTCCAAGCAATCTCCTGATATCATAGCTACAGTATTTTTTGTCACAAAGCTTGAATTAATGTAAATGCCTTAAGGAGAAACAGTGATTGTCGATTAGACAATTTTAGCGTGTTATTCATTGTTTGATTCAGTGTTTAATTCAGTTATTGGAAGTACGTTTATTCAGTTCATGGAAGCGCTCTAGTTTTTTAGGATTATGATTTTAGATTAGTTCAGATTAGATTACATTTTCATGATCCCCGTCATGAAATTGGGTCAGTGCAGCAGCAAATAACAGGATACAGCAAAGGGGGAAAAAAGGATATAAATAAAAATACAGCAAATGGGGGGTAACAAATATGACACAACCAACAATTACACCAGAACATATTAAGTAAAAAGTTACGAATGAAAAATTATGAAAATATCTGAATTGTGTGGGGTGTGCAAAATCAGAACATACTGAGATAAAGACAAATGAATGGAAAATATGACAAATCTGTACGATTTTAACAAATATGAAAATATGAGCATATATAAAGTATGGAAATAAATGAAAATATAAACATATGCAATATATAACAAATGATAAAGTAATAAAATTTTAAATGTTTTTGAATTTACAGCATATACTGGATAATGTGAATTTACAGCATATATAGCCTACAGGATATAAAAGGATTTTGTTTTCTGTTCGGGGGTTTCTAAGAAGTGATTAAACTCTATCCACTGGGGTCGATGGTAAGCATGTGTTTGAGACAAACATAATGAGAGTGGTTTGTTTTCATAGTCCCTTGAAGATGTTATTTAAAACCACCCAGAGTCCTGATACTGACAAATAGTCACAAATGGTTTTTTCCTGATTTTTAATATTGCCAGGAAGAGGGAAAAATACTGTGTTTTTTTCTGGGATGGATCTGTAGCCAAATGCTTTATAATGCACTGAGAGGGAAAGTGGCATGATAACATGTTCTGGAGGCCGTTTGGTCTGCCGCAAAAATGGTGGCACACACTTTCAGTCAGTCAGCTATTTGTCCTCCATGCCCTGCAGCTGTGTGTGTTGCTCTGCAGTGGAAAGTCGTTTCTCATATGATTTGAAATTAGGCTCTTAACAACGTTTGTGAGTGTGATAGCTTTGATGGAGCTTCTCCTCTCATTACTGTCACAGAGGAATATAAGAGGAATGTTGACAGCAGAAGTGTGGAGGTGAGAGGGATGGCGATTGATTACGTGATTAAGAGTTTGCAGCATGGCCAGCTCCAAGCTCAATGCTGTAAGAGAAAAACAGCTATAAAACAGAGCCCTGTTTGGCTGAGGAGGACGATAAGGAATGTGCTGGAGAGTCATCTAACATCCCCAGTGGTAAACTGTTTCTGGACGTATTCCTTTTCAGTATGATTCCCAATGTTTATACCATGAATTTGGCCATGGTAACTACAAAATAAAAGATTACGTTTCTTCCAATTTTTTATACCCACTGATTCATGACTACAATAGTTGAATGCTTTGATACTTAATTGGTTTGTGAGGTGTGCCAGTGGCTCAGTCTGTTGTTCCAGCAGCTATACTATTCAAATCCAATGAAACTTTTACATGAACTATTGAGATGAGCCTTGGAAAGCAGCAGCATAAGATAAGATTAAAGATAAAAACAACAATCCCTGTGGGGAAATTGAGTTGTTGCTGCAGCAAAGAATAATAGAATATAAATAAGAATAGAGCAAATGGGGGTCATATGAACATGTGCAACCAACAATTTCAACATAAAAACGTCTTAAGTAGAATGTATGAATGGGAAGAAGTATGGATTACAGCATTATGAGGATGTGCAAGATAGCAGTAGAACATACTGAGACAAAGACTAAATTAATGTAGAATATGTGACATAATATACAAAAAAATATGAGATAATGAGCAGTATGAAATATGTATATCCATCTATATGCAATATACAACAATCAGAAGGATATGGGAATATGAAGAAAAAAAAGAAAAAAAATTACGGCAATACAGAAGGCCATACATGTGTACAGAAAGTGTCCAGGCGTGTAGACATGCATTGTAGAAAACGTATACACCACCAATCACAGTAAATACCAGCTAGGCTTCCGTTTTCCCTTGACCACAGGCCGTCAGAATACACAGCTCACTTTTTCAGGACAACCACAGCACCAACACAAAGCCTTTTTTGCCCTTTGGTGTCCTTGTTAAGGCAAAATTAGTAATGACATTGGCATAGGTCCTTTGTATTATATTACATTATTATATTATCCAATTTCACCACAGAGCTCTGTCAACAAAGATGGCTTCCTCTGTAACACAGAGTTCACTCAAAGAGATAGACGTGAAATATAAGTTAAGACTGACGGTCAACTGAGCCTTACTAACTAGTTTGTTTGAAGGGCCCATTCAAGCTTTTAAAGGAATACACCAAGTTTTTGGTAGATTGTCCCGTTGGTCAATTTGGCTATTAAGTTTAGCATGAATTTGGTGTCTATGTTCTCATCACTTAATGGCCAAGATGACCAGTGGCACAATCTACTAAAAACTCAGTGTATTTCGTTAAGAGGAATGAGAAAGGGAACAGGCTGATCACACTCTGCTTATGCAGAAACAGAAACCCACTCAGTAGCCCACTCATTTATTGATTAATTTGTTTATTTGTTGCCTTAAAAAAAATCAATAAAAAATATGTTTATTAAACAACTAGTACACCAACACAGAAACTGCCTCAAAGTGAAAAACTTTAAATTATGAACATGTTTTAATATACAGGCTCAATAAGGTGACCATATGTACCCCAGTCACACTTTTTGTCATCTGGATCCATTTGTTTTCGCCCCTGTGTGTGCGTATGTCCGTCTGTGTGTGAGCAGGATTACGCAAAAACTACCAGCCCGATTTGCATGAAACTCGGTGGAGGGGTGTAGCATGGCCCAACTTAGAACCCATGAAATTTTGGAGTGGATCCGAATCGCGGGGCGGATCCACAAATTTTTCACTTACAGGAGTTATTCATACTTCCGACCACCAGAGGCAGCAATGAACAACTTCTCTCTTGCGACTGCACCAGCGTGCGTCAACAACACTGAATGAAGGAGAGGAAGTCCCACACATAACGGTGTGGACAGTTGCGGTGAATTCTGATTCTGGCAGAGTCCTACATTGGC
>OMLI01031689.1:0-11547 GCA_900302605.1 Rondeletia loricata | reverse complement strand
CTCTCTATTCTCTCTATTCTGCCTGTCTTCAAGCAATGGATGAGAAAGAGTGCGAGACAGAGTGTGTGTGTGTGTGTGTGTGTGTGTCGGTTTATGGAAAAGATGGGAGACAGACATAAAACATTTGCAAAGATATACACAAATATAAAATACATAACTCAGGTTTTAGTATGAGTCACATGTTAAAAGCTAAAATAAAGCAAACAACTGGGTGAATGTTGCTGTGTGTGTTTGTGTAGGAAAAAGCAAGATGATATCATTAAATGAAAAATGAACAGGTGTAAGGGCATATATAATCCACATTATGCTAAACAGCCAAATGTTTCAAGTCCTATTTAAAACATAAAAATTACAAAAAGCAATTAATAGTGCATGAATTTGAATGTGTGTGTGTGTGTGTGGAGGTGGAGGTGGATGGCTCATAAAAACAGAAAGAATCAGTGCTGATGATCTATAAAAATATCAAAGAGAAGAGAAGCTTGAAGCAAATTTTAAGAAAGATTGGTGTCCAGTTAATAGAGTGGTTGCAAATTATTGTTGAAAAATTATTCAAATGGGTGTATCTGTGGAAAGATATTTGAGCTGAACAGCTGAACATAACTACCTTTTTATCCTTTATGACCCAGTAATAACCTAAGTTCCTGGTATAATCATGCCTGAAAAAAGGTACTCTTAAAGGGATAGTGCACCCATTTTTAAAATGTTGATATTATTTAACTTAGCCCCAAAGTGTTAGGTAGGACTGATGGTATCCCCGCCTCACTGTTCTAGCTGTACAGTATTGGACCAATGCTAACAATTAGCATGTTCCCATTGGGCAGACTGTCCCCCCCGCTAGCCTGCTTTAAAATAACTGTCTAAATCCACTCAACTTGTTAAACAAACAATCTTTTAGTTTGTTGGTGTGTAGTATACATTTTACATGCTGCAATGGCGTATGGAAAAGTCCACAGTTGTCCAAAACATTGTTCGTCCACGGCAGATCTACTTCCCTGTTTGGTAGAATGCTGTCTGTGCTGCACCCGGCACTACGGTGGCTCGCAGGTGAGCGAGCGCGAGAGGAAAGCAATTACGCTAGAGTCTTCTTTGGTTTGTATTGGCAGATACTTCCGTCTCGCAATGTTCGTGCGGAGTGATACCAGAAAGCGAGAAAAAGAGTGACTGACTCTCAGACTGAAATGAAAGTTGGAAGCTGAAACAGCAGAGTCATGAACAGCAATTTTAGTGAAAATATCGTCCTTGTGCATTCCGCAATCATATGTGCATTTTCGATTCCAACCGCGACACATTTAGATGGTTATTTTAAAGAAGGCTAGCGGGGAGAACAGTCTACACAATGACAACATGCTAATTGTTAGCGTTGGTCCAATCCAGTACAGCTAGAACAGTGAGGTGAGGATACAATCACAACAGTCTTACATACTACTTTGGGGCCAAGTTAAATAAGATCAACATTTTTAAAATGGGTGCACTATCCCTTTAAGAGCCGTTAAAATGTCAAGCTGCATTCCAGAGATCTAATTCTGATTCCTTTAATTAAGCTGCCTGGTGGCGAATGACAGACAGTCCAGTGGACTGTCGCACCGTAGGAGGTTTTCCCTTTGCATTCCGTCTGTCAGGTTTGGAGGTGGTAAATGGCGTGGGCTTCAACTTGAAGGCCTTATTTCCACCTTAGTGGATGTCGGGCTTAAACAAAGACTGGGTGGCCATGGAAACACTGATCTGAATCGAGTCCAGTGAAGTGTTGGACAGTGCTGTTGCTCAACGCTTTACTGAATGCATTATGTTTCCTGAAAGGGTGCAAAGAAACGCTTTCACACTGCCTTTTCTTTATAGCTGCACTAGATAAGGTTTTTATGTAAGAATACAACCGTCTTATCAGCCTAAATCACAAAGTGGTGCTTCAATAGAGAAGCACATCCCAAATATTTGCCCAAGTTACATTTTGGTGTCGGGTATGGACACTTCTCTGCCTTCACTTCTGGAAGTGAAAAATCTAAATCCAAACTGTCTCCTAAACAGCAGTGAGCGAGCGCTCCGTCCAGAGAAAGCTGGACTCACCAATGTTAGATGTTTTACCTCTCTTGTCCCTTTGCTATAAAGCATCACAGACCGGCCAGGTTGGTAAACATAAGTGTGTTGTGTGCAGTTTACTGATGTCACCTTACAGGATTTCTGGGTATTGAAGTCGCCTAGTACAGCTTTAAAGAGCAAATCAACACAAAATCACTGTGATGGTGGGGTGTGGTTTGGCTCAGCTGTAGGGGAAAGGTGGGTGGGAGTGGCTCACGGGAACAGTGCCGGGGATAGAGTAATTGGCACAGGTGTTCCTCATAGCTAATTACTCTCTCCTTTTTTATGCAGTAGCGACTGGGCCTGGAGGGAGGACTTCCCGGTACGACTGGCCGGGAGAGAGAGCGGAGCGAGCGCCCATTGTACTATATTGTATTTATTGAATTGCGACTGTGGTTGTGTAAGGGGAATAAAAACCCGATTTAACCCTTTACCTTGCCTCCGGACATTAATTACAGGCTGGTCCAGAACCCATGGTGGTCAGAGTCCACCACAATCACATAGGGTAGAAAATCATTGTTGTACTGCTCTCTATGGGTTGAAACTTTAAATCTGGCCAATCAGTGAAGGGGTGTGGCCAGAAGTGCAACATGCTTGAAAGTTTCAACCCATAGAGAACAGTGCAACAATGATTTTCTGCCCTATTTGATTTAGCACTGATTTGCTGTTTAAGGGGAAAATACATCCTAAAACTAAATTAATTTGTTGTTCCTATGACCCTGGGCATCTGTGATAAAGCTATACAGTATGTTTTGTGAACATGAACAGCTCAACACTTTGTTTCGTGTCATCAAGAGACATTTTCCTGGAGCTGCACCATGTGTATCACAGACCGGAATTATTGATTTGTAGAATGTATATATGAACTTTTACACCAAAATTAACTTTAATTTGTAGTGGACAAACAGTTCTGTACGAGAACAAAACCCATATTTTTAGAAATTGAAAGTGTTTTCACTAATAATCACCCTCGGCATTGCAACAGTGTCCACAAAGCTGGCCTCGTATTCACTTGTCAACAGAGCACCTATGGAAAATATTACATGACGGTATCAGACTACAGTCTTTGCTCGATTGTTCCAAATTTTAAGGGACCAGGTAGGTCTTATAAACAATATATCATTGGAATTAAATGTAAATTCTGTTTTAGGGGTGGATCTTTGCTTAAACTACAGTCTTCCCTTTTTTTCTGATTTCATACGTTCCCATGGAATGTATTGGATTCAGTTTTAACTCAGGTTTTGATAAGCTTCAGGCTGCATACAAGGAATGCTGCAATGCATCTTCTGTAATTGAAGGTGGGTGAAGCAAAAGTTCCTAGTTGCATGTGTCATTATAGGAGACGGTATCGGTAAGATAGAGTTTCTTCGAGGTTGGTCCCGAAAATATTATAGTGAGGATGAATAGTAGTCTGATGGAGCGCATTTTCGATATATTAGGACGTTATCGTTCGGAATAAAATGTCTGGTTGCCAGTTTAAAGCAAGATGGAACAAAAAGATCAAGCAATATTAGTTCAATGGCGGATATATCTGGTGTCAGTATTGCAGGGTGATTCAGTCAGTCTTGTTATCTGTGAGAGGTATAAATATGACACCAAACAAACAACCCAGCGTTGTCCTAGTGGAACTCCATTGTCAGGCTCCCGACTCTCAGGCACTTTCGTCCCGTCATTTAAAATATGAGCAAGCAGCTCTCTAGGCACACCGCTGACAGCAGCCGCTATCCTGATCCCACGCCATGGATAAGCACACGCCATAGAGGAGCGCAGTTTCCACACGGCTCTCGTCAGGTGTGCAGATCAGGTAGGCTGCTTGATGCGAGTTCCTCCGGGTTGCTGGAATTTCATTGTGTCGCGCTAGATCCACCAAAATGTTTTGATTGTTGTGTTGTTGTATTTCCACATCAAGATAATATGTTTGCCAGGGGCAACATCTGCAGGGATCAAGCATTTAGGCTTTAAAATGGCTTAAAATAGCAAACACACAGAGAACATCAAACAGTATGGTGTTGATTTTTACAGATTTTTACTCTGAATATTTACCCTGCAGTATTCTTTCATCCAATCCTCAGTAACGATCATCTCCATAATTAGCTTTGCAGCAGAATTAGCTTTGCTGATCAAGATGTAGGCTCATACCTGGCAGCAGGAGTGACCTTATAATTGTACTGACAATAGCTGTAAGCACAAGACAACCACACAGCACAAAGCCAATTGGTTTTTGCCTCACCATTATCTTTTAAATACCAATCCAGATTGCACTCCTGTTAAGATGGCATCCAATACGGCTCTCCTTCAGTGCTGTTAACCTTTGGAGAATAAGGTGTCAAACCAGCCAGGCTCTGCACAAAACAAAATCTCCATCTTGGGGACAGAACTGAAATAACTGACTGTATCCAGTTTCTAAACAAGTCAATCCGCCGCACAAGACCGCCATATTGTCTCTCTTTCATCTCATGTGTGATTTCATCTTGAAGCCTGCACACCAGGTAAACAATTGAGAACTAATGTATGGACTGACATGAATCTTTAATTGATCTACATATTGTTGTTTTCATTGTCAATCACCATCATCCAAAATGCATGTCTGGACCCCGCGGACATGCGGTAGCAAAATTTGTTTTGATAGTATAACCTTACAATTAAAACATATTTTGGGGTCCCTCGAGCCATCTTTGGGGCCCATGACTCATTCTCCACTTTCCCCCTATATGATGACCTTGTTCATGATGGACTACTTGTTCAGCAACCAGCCTGTCTTTACTTTTACGGGACATGCAGTTGCACTTATGTGTTATGTAGAGGGAGCCATTGTCATCCAGAGATGTAGACCTCAGTGGAGGCAACATTAAAGCTCTGTGTGATAACTTGGCACATCAGCAGATACTCTGGTCAGAATTCACAACTTCTGTCGAGTTTACTGCCGTCGCACCAAACTTTGTCACATCCGTTTCCTTTTATTTGGGGCGTCTTTTTTAGCCGGGACAGCAGTTAATGTCAAGCTAGGTTTGACAATGTTTATAAAAAAGGTTTATACTTTAAAAACGATGAAAAACAAGTAAATGTTCAAAAATCTAATTACATGCAGCATGTGTTGCAAAATGATTGGGGGTAAATGTAAACTAGATGTAGACAGTACTAAATGGACTATAACTCTAAATTACACTGGTATTCTCCTTTAAGATACAGTCTACTAAGGCATTAGTCATTAAAGTTGTATATGGATGCTAGTATTCAATATAACTTAACCTACATCCTCATTGAAGGTTAGATTTTATATTTTTTTATTTAACCTTTATTTAACCAGATAAAACCCATTGAGACACAAGTTCTCTTTTACAGATAATGTGAGCTGGCTAAACCGGCTGAACTCGATAAGTGATTATAGAGTATTCACTGAATACCTGAACCCACTGGCTGAGAATGGATGGGAAATCAAAGTTTAGTTAGAATAGCTCAATACTCAATACACTTTTGTTGAATAATGTGATGTGTGGTCTCTGTAAAGTGGTTCAGCATCGCTCACAGCCAACTGACTTCTGATGCGCTAAAGCAGAAAACATCGTCCCTGGGTATAATTTAAATCTCATCAATAACACAAAGCAGCGCAGGCACATTGCCTAAAAGCCAATAGCTGGTGCCAGCACACCACGGCCCACCACGGCCCTGTGCATTGAATGAATGGATGGCGGTGGATGCTACGTGGCCCTCACTGCTGCTGGTTTCTGGGTCAGGTGCTGGGAGAGATGAGGTGCAAGGCTAATGGATGGACTCTTCACAGCAGAATGGAGATGGAGAAGCCCGATGAGTTTAGTGGGATTCTATTGCCTATTAGGGAGAACAAAGCTGTGGAGATGGAAATTGTTTGCCACGAATATGAAGAGGGATTGGAGGTGTCACTGTGTTTTACAGTAATGATGAAAGCCATGCTTAAGTGTAAAGACTGTAGGCTGAAGGAGAAGGGAGGGAAAGTGGTGTTGAGTGGAGGTGCACCAGCCAGTTTAAATGAAATAATCAATCAACCCTCCTCTGCCTCTTCTGGTCAATGTGCCGCACTACTCATTGATTTGGAAAATTCCTCCTTTTAAAGGGTTTTGTTTTTACACATTGATGCACTCTCTTAATAACACAGGGCATGTAATCGAAATTCTTTGTCAACATTAAATAATGTGTACATTTATAGGAATCAAATATCGATGATATAATGTTGGACTGTATTAATGTCTGCTGTAACGCTTATTAATTGCAGACACTTTACATATAACTGCTAACTGTGAACTGTCACATTTTTTACTTCTTATTGATTTTACTGTGGCAGAAAATAAACAAGAAACAGAGTAGGTTAGGCAAAGTTGAAATGGGTACGCTCTTAGGAAAAAGGGTTCAACGTAGTACAAAATGGTTATTCAGGCTTATACCATAGCAGGAAACCTTTTGGTGCTATAAAGACCCCTTTTAGAAAGGTCCTCTATTGCACCATGCTCAAATGGCTCTACTCGCGACCCCCATCACTCGCTGCATATGCAGAGTGGTGAACAGTTCACCCAAAAAAAGATTTTCCCTTTTCAGGTCGTTTCATTTGATTATCAGAGGAGGCCTAGAGGCTGAAAAGTATTCAGTATTTCACAAGAAAAAAGAAAAAATCTGAAAAATTACACGATAATACATTTGTATAGTATAAATATGTTTTTTTCCCCTATCCCATAAATCATCTCACGACCCCCCAAAATTGTACTGCGACCCTCTGTGGGGTCCCGACCCCCAGGTTGAGAACCACCGCTGTAACAACCATTTCAGAATGTATGAAATGTTGAGTATTACAATTCTATATAGACCCAATACCCTAACCAAGGAACCCCCTTATCTTTCAGTGTGTAGATGTGAAAAACCTGGCTTTATGGGGACTGTCAATGTGTGTGTGTGTGTGTGTGTGTGTGTGTGTGTGTGTGTGTGTGCGCATTGGGGGGCTCTCAACCATTACCCATAATTGGAGACCTAGAAATGTGCAGATAATAGTGGCATCTGCATTGAGAGTTGAGAAGTTTTGTAGCAACTAATTTCTGGACATCCCAGGTACAGACGGCGCTCCAGAGACATGCCTTATAAACGTAATCCCCTCTAAAAGGCACTAAATTGAGTTTCTACTTTCCAGCGATGTATCTAATACAATAGCACAAGATTTTAGGTCAATCAACTCTCTTGCCTCTCAGAAGATGACAAGATTCATCTGTCTTGCTTGACTGGGCCTCAGGATTAAATTGCAGGGCAACTCAGCAGGGAATAAGCCCTCCAAATACCTGGCAGGATCCCACTCCTGGAATGATAAAGGGTGAGCATACCATCTCCCCGGTTGCGCGCAATGTCAAAAACATAAAGGTCTGTTATGCTTTATTTGGCTAGCCCATACACGGCTGACCATCTGCAAGTCAAACTCTATTGTGTGGATGTTTATGCTGTGCCATGAAAAAGCCAATATCATACAGTATTATAGGCAATCCATCCATCCGCATTGTGAATTATGTGGAGCAGCGGGTGACTTAAGAGGATGCTCTTCTTATTACTGGGTTTAACAGGAACCCATATATTTTTATCAGCTCCATGTGTGCAGTATGTGTGTCTGTCTGTGGCGAATCATTTCCTTCTTTCGCAGATGATGCTGAGTGTAAGTATAATCTTTGTTTTTATAGCTATGATTTGTCATTTGTAAAACTTCTGAACGAGGCACAGTTTTCTCACCCGTCATGACGAGGCAAAACTTATCTTGTTCATATTTACTTGATTACGAGGACATGAATTAAATTTGCACACTTTGCTTCGATCTCCAATTCCCATTTGACCTTTCCTCCAAGGCTTTGTTGATGAATTTACACCTATATCATTTCCTCGAGTCATTGGCTTCGCTGTATGTTACGAAGACGCTGACTTGTTTTTGTAGGTTTTTAAAACGGAACAGATACTTGTGCCTCCAGCCTTCTTGTCTCGCTGATTTGTTTGTGAATGATAATCTAACCACCGGATGTTGTTGAGATGTAGTCTGAGAAACAGTTTGTCAGCCAAGCAGAAGAGAACAGAATGTTTACGTTTGAATAGTTAGAGGCGCTAATAAGTGCTTTGTTGAATTGAGCATTTTTTCTAGTTTACACAGAAATGGCAATTGAAGTTTTGTTAAAGCTAAACACAATACGCAGTGTGTTTGGTTTGTTGGGGGTGGTCTCCTCAAATGAATGCATCATTCTGCAGTATCTCTCAAATTCCTACCAACCATTTGCAAACATGATTATTTCTGCAGCAAGGAAAAGCAATAGCCACTCTGCAATTAGCTGTTTTGAATGCAGTGTTTGAATTTCAAGCCAACGGGTCTCTAGACATCCACCACAATACTTGGCACTTTGCTGCGTCTTCTCTCTCTGTGCACTGACATCTTTGGGACCTTACATGGACTGTTTTGGGTAAGGGGGAATGTGAGAGAAAGATAAGAGAACGGCCGTTGCTGTTTAACACAGTATTCACAGGGTGATTATACATTGAGTGTTCAGCACACAGCTGAGCACGGAGCTTGGGATAATATTGTGTATGTGTGTGTGTGTGTGTGTGTGTGTGTGTGTGTGTGTGTCAACCACAGATTATCACTGGTATGGACGGGCTGACTCCTGAGGTGATGTTTCGTAGAGGAATACTCTGTGAAGAGCGAACACGTGGGCCAGTTTAGTTTGACACCCTGAGTGATGCGGCTTTAAAAAGGCCCAGACAGCCTACTTATAACGCGCCCATAAAACTGCCTCACTTTCTGAGGCCATCAACGCCACATGCCAATCATGATGGATGCCCTCTCAAGGCCCAGTATTAGGCAGATAAATCTGAATTTTCACTGCCGACTCTTTAATCAATAAATGTTTTCGTCTCATTTGTAGTCCCACATTTCAACTCAGTGAGCTGCATCAATTAATATGCAACATCCCGTAGTACAATGAAATAGCTGTTTTTTTGCTCAGGATATGTATTATTTGAATTTTACACCAGTTTTGCATGCTTGCCCTATACAGGTCCAGTAAACATGTCTCGAAGAAAAAGTGGTGTTTTCTTTTTCTCTGTTTATCTGCCCTGTGCAGATCATAATAGCCCAACCAGTTTGTATCTTTTGGGGAAATATCTATGGATGCGCTTGCCAACTGTAAATTGCATTTATGCTGCAAAGCCCCTTACTTCTTTCTCTGAATGCTTATGTTGGATCAGAAATGGCCTGAAGCAATGAGTGGAATGAAGGCTCCTCTGCATGAGACGAGTATAATTATATAGTTGGGCTTCCATTACCTGTGTTTGAATTTCATGCTCTTTAAACTCTTTATGAGGGAGAGAAAGCTGCTTTGAGTGTTGTGGCAAACCATTTATCATTCTGGGATAGATATTGCCACCTTTGCGGCTAGTTAAAATGTTATGCTGAGTTTACAGATCGTGCATAGTAGTAACTCATACCCATCCCTCTGAGTTCCAACATTATGAATTGCAGGTTTGTAACTTAATCAATCATTGGCCTTGTTGGCTTGACTAGCTGGTTCTACACCAGAACAGAGACTGTATTCACCACCACGAATGCAGTTGTACCACGAGCATTACTACATACATATTGCCACAATACCTCATCACTAATTTGGTGTCCCGGATCCAGCCTCCTAACTGCTTGTTAGCCACACACACTTCATTTACGTTTGGGGCAAATGGGGCAAAGCAAAATTTCAATTCAGGAGGCGTATCAGACACGTAGTTTGTGATACAACATGCAGAGATGTTCTGCACTTCTAAGGTGGTAACTCTTGGCAGCGCAGTGGGATTCAAAAGGCCGTGTCCTTGCTGAACGATGGGAGTGGAATATTGAGTTTGGCCTCATTACAAATTCAAGCTTTTTTTTTTTTTTACTGCTGTAGATAATGCTCATTGATCTGTGAAATTATGAGCTACCATTAGAAAGGCCTACCACATAACTCAGACTGTCTGAACTCTCACTCATTCAGCTGAAAACTTAAAGCCCACAAGGTAATTTACATCACAATGTACCACATTGATTTAGATGGAGAGGTGTGTGAGAGGGTTTTAAAAGATGGATGCCCTCCTGTCTGTGATTGGTAGGGTTATGATTAACAGTGCCAAATAAATTTGATCTCAGCGGACTGGAAATTATGCCAATCATATCATGCCAGTCAGTGCCTGCATCTTTCACAATTCAATCTCAAACGTTTATTGATTGACACAACAAGACTTGTGCAATGCAAGGCAAATGCAAGTACTGGGAATATGGGCTGCATAGAGCGCCAAAAGAATGAAGTGGAAGCTATTCGTCAGCCGTTGACTCTGAGAACAGATTGTATCATACTAGCTGGAACACTTTTTGCATCTGCTATAGCGTACATCAGAGGGCATAAGATAATTTTAAAAAATCCCATTTTACAGAATAGTAATATCAGTGAGGAATAATGAATCTCCTAAGCTTTCTTGGTGAAGCGCTTTAAGTTTCAAATTCTCAATCAAGGTACACATAATGAAAGGCACAGCATAATTAAATGGGCTGAAAAGTGGAGTCTGAATGGCAGTCGTCCTCTCCTAGCCAGAGCTGCACTGCGTCAGGTGTGAAACAGATTCCTGAAGTCTCCTTGAACCTCCTCCGACTCATATCCTCATAAGTGCTGGGATTGATCCTGAGTTCATCCTTCCAGCGATCCCTATAATTGCTGCAGGGGTACAAAATTATATTTGGACAACATCCAGTCAGGGAACTTAAGATATCTGCCATGCCCTGCATTATTAATGTGACCCCTGTAGGATTTTGTTTTTTATTTTTTATTTTATTTATGATGGGTAAAAATAATCAAACATGTTAAAAGATTTAGCATGTTACATTGAGCCCAGAGGATGGCACATGAAAGTGTTACACAAACACTTATTTCCAATGTGGTCCTCGATGGAAATAAATAACACATAGCAGAGTAACTGTACAGCACGTTTGGGGCGAATTCACAAAGGGATTGCGCGGCTTTTTCTGACGCTATGCCTGTGCAAATAACCCCAAAACAAACCTTGCTATTCACAAAGCACTCGCAAAGGGTGAAATACCGTGCTAACTGCGTTGCCATCATCATTGCATCTCTGTGCGTCCGTGCTATTTGCGGGTATTTAAATTAGATAATATGGGCGGAACATTTGCCCCTCTCTATGCAAATGAGCCTCATTGCAAAAACACTCCAATTCACAAAGCTCAGCGCTAATTGCCACACGCAGTTAAAGTGAAGCTATTTACGTCTTCAGAGAATTGGTGGTAACTAAGCGCAAAGGGGTGGCAGCGTCTCCGGTGATCATGGGATGATGCATGGATGACAATCCCTGGTTTCTGGGTAATAAAGTTGTTTTGAGAAAACGTTTGTGCTGTAATATTCATTGCAAATGTGTCGGGGAAAAGTATGTGCTTTTGTATCATAGGTGACG
>OMLI01031684.1:0-10127 GCA_900302605.1 Rondeletia loricata | reverse complement strand
GCACCACCATCTGTAATTTGAGGAGAGTAGCGGGTGACCATTCAAACCTATCTGCCAACTTTGGTTGCTGTGGGTCTAGTCTCGCGATACCAGACAATCGGAGATCTCCGCCTACCAATCGTCTGGAGACTTTTGAATGCAAGGTAGTTGCTAGAACGACGGAGAGTACAGCCGCTAACAAACCTACGCCTACTGCTTTGGGAATCTACGGCCCTTACTTTTTGTCAATAACACGACTTCTACATGTCACCGCCCCAATATCAAAGACGTTTGATTGGTTCTGCAATGCAGTTATTTTTTTACTCTCTAATTGTTTCCACCCAGTTTTAACAACGAAACCTGGTTGAATGTCCTCAGTCTCTAGTTGAGCAAAGCGTTTAGAGACTGACTTGTGAGTCTACTAATTTGCATGTATTTTGGGCTCTGGAAGTAGGAGTTGTAGAAAGTTTTTTGGCGTATGCGCTGGGTGAGCAGCTTTCATTGGAATGAATGGGCCGCCATTTTCACATCTAGAGTTTAATACATCCATGGTCTGGCTACCAACCACGTGCAACTTTGGAGCGGGTAACATTTCTATGGTAACAGCGACCTCTCTGATTGGTGGGAACCTGCTAAAGCTTGTGGGTAGCATAGTATTTCACAAGGAACTCAGGAATAAAACACAATTTCTTAACAACAAAGTGGAAATCAGATTGACTGGTGGCTTTTACAGGAACACACGCTCAGTGTACAAAACAGAACCACCGTCTTAGTATTTAGTTGCGCTCCCTTGTGCACAATCCATGTCTAATGGCTTTAAAATCCTTCTTTTACATTTTCCTGCCATACATTTACATTTCCACTTCATGACTGAAGTGGGTTTATTAGGTGAATTCATTTCGGATTGTAGTTCACGGAAAGAGCAGGTATTCCTCATAATTTGCACATTCAGTGTATATAGTCATTTCACAATCTGATAGCTCATGGTCTACCTTACATTGTTAAAATGTTAAGCATGATATGCTTACATTTGTTGGTGAATC
Source organism: Rondeletia loricata (assembly GCA_900302605.1). NCBI lineage: Eukaryota > Metazoa > Chordata > Actinopteri > Beryciformes > Rondeletiidae > Rondeletia > Rondeletia loricata. Next base: position 9,105 of record OMLI01031684.1, on the reverse strand, counting down.
AGATACCAAATTCAGTTCTTGCAAATAAATGGAGGAAACAGTGAATTTAGGTCTCTTCACATTGCCTGCGGATTGTCATTAGAAATGGGAACATTCCCTGATCAATTCAAATACCTCATCATTCAAATGCCTCTGAGTATTGAAGAGAATCTCAGAATATCTGTATGCTTCTTCACCCTTTTGACATGCTGTACTGTAGCAGACAGACTGTAAGGAAATTCAATTCCCATCTCACAACATGCAGTATTATTGCAATCATATATCATTCATGTTTTTGCCTTAGAAACAGGGTTCCTGCACAGGTCTGGAAAGTTTGGAAATGTATGGAAAAATAATTTGGTAATTTTCAGTTGTTGATAAGTTTGGAAATTGCACAAAAAGTTTGGAAAAGCATGGAAAAATATAATTGTACTGTCCTGATATACATACGACTACATATTTTCGGTGGTTTTAGACTCCAGTCAACTTACATATTCTGATATTTGTTGCTGTGAAGAATAGTCTTCATCTATAGAGTGATATTGCGTAGTTAGGGGCAAGATGACTATCAGCATAAATCATACTGAACACCAACCAAAATCTTCCAATCAAAAGAGATTTAGGTCTGGAAAAAGTATGGAATTTTGAAATTGAAACTTTATATGACTGTACAAATGTTGCAATTTCTATGAGGACAAAAATGCCATTGTATGTAATATAGTCATCACCAATCGCAGTTGAGCTGAATGATATTTGTCATGTGTCCGACAGATAACCCGGTCCACGGGAAAACCTTGAAGGGCTAAAGTGCCCCAGCATGACATGTGAGCCACAGTATGCTTAATTTGTTTTCTACCCCCTCAACCGTCCTTGAACTCTGTGACATAATAAGTTGATGAAAGGCCTATAGGTATTATTTGCAAAGGCACCTTCATTTGTATGTTTGTGCAGCTAGATGATTTTCAGCTGAAGCTGAGTATTCAAGACCCAAATCAGTGAAACTGTCCATCACACCCAAATTTAGACCATAGCAGATCCAAGCAGTTACTTAATTGTTAATTTTCATTCAGTCAACAAAGTAACAGTTTTTTTATTTTTTGTATAAGTGCTTATTCATAACTATAGTACATAAGCCATAATACCCAAGAAGGTGGTCTTTACTCTGAGTTTTGAATCAAACATATTTGATTGGGCTGCCCTTCTACCAAGTTTTGGAAAAATTGGCAGGGCGGTTATGTCTAAATCGGAAATTAGCTTTCCACTGCCCCATGTTGTTGTTGATTGGGCCAGTAGTGGAGGGTTTGCCTCTTCTTATATCTGCTGATAGGCACACAAAGTTTTATGGTGTTGCGTGAATCCATTCGGAAGTTATATGCCTTTTAGCAAAAGGCCACGCCCTCTGCCACGCCCCCACTTTGGCCAATCAGTTTGAAACATTAATCGGTTCTTCCTTGCCCCATGACCAAAAGTTTTGTGAAAATCCATTCATAACTTTTTGAGATATCCTGCTAAAAGACAAACAAACAGACGGAATATGGCGAAAACATAACCTATGAAAGTTGATGCTTCCAGATTTGTATATTCCCAGCACTGAAACACGAAGACACTGCGAGTATTTTCCTATCTACTTTAAAACTGAATTCACGTGTTATTCCTGTGATCTTAGGCAGTTCAATCAGTATATTTGAACATGAACAAATCTCCCAAAGCTATAAACAAAAGAACAAAGTCCTCTGATTCTGTGATATCATTAAAAGACTAAAGTTACTCTATTGATAATAACTCTGAGTCTGACTCTGTGAACTCAAAGAATGTCTGAAAGTTATTTTAGATGTAATACTAACTGGTTTAAACTAGAAAATATGCTCATATTCCTGCAAAATCCTCTTGGGTATTGTCACTTAGTCTGTATCCTATTAACAGTCTATGGAGCAGGTGGATTTGTTTCTCGATGACATTGTGGGTCTTGTCTCTTTTATGTCTCAAAATTTTGGAAAGTTGTGTACATTTTCACCTATCGAGACCAAACTGTCCAAGAGATAAGCATCACGCCCTTTAATAATGAATTTGGCCCAGAGTGGGCTGATAAATGATCAGGATGAATCCAAAAGAAATGGGCCGGTTACTCACGCTGAACTTCCTGAGCCTCGAAAATGTTGGACATGTAAAAGCCATTAGCAAACTAAATTCATTAGATTAGCCACTTTAATTTCATAGATTCTTTGTTGCACTAAGGAAACACGAGACTCCTCTGGTCTCCGGCATTTGATTTATTGCATTTGCGCAGGTGCTGTGCGAAAACGTTTATACATGGCAAGTGGAAGTGAGTGCTCCAGCAAATTTGGCTCGATGTGCGGAGCTGGGAGAGAGTTAATATTATTCATGGGGGTACTTCTATCCCTGGCTTGGCTGTGTGTCCAGCTCAATTAAGCAAAGCTCATACGCTTTCTCAGACACTGAGCCTCGATTATCATCAGAGGAGCTACTGGCCGCGTCCCACCAGCCTGTCTCTCTCTCATCTCTGTGTATATGTGAAAACAGACAGAGGAGGGGTGTTGTTGAGCTAACTGACCTATTTAAATGTGTCAATTTGGGGCACAGCAGGAAACATTGGGTGCCTGTGTGTGGCTGTTTCATGGCCATGTCAATTGCTCTGAGCCTGCTGAAGCTACCTTTTTGGACAAATCTTGTATTCCCCAAACAAGTGTTCCCTCCTCTTATTTAAGGGGCCCCTCGAGGACAAGAACAAGCAAAGTCTAACTCCGCCACATGGCCCAGGCGTGACCTCCAAGAGCTTTGCGGAGATAAACTGGAGCAGTGATGTAGTACATTCATCCTGAAACACTTGGGACATTTGAGTGTTATGAGAGCATTGTGTCTTGCACTACTGTAGTTGTGTGGCTAATTTAAGCATGTGGATTTACTACAGGAATTTGTGCAGCCAGTGAGCCCATGACCATTGTTGTGTGTATTTTATTGTTGGTGAAAGAAATGTCTAATCCTGGACCAAAAGGTCTACCTGAAGAGTTGGTTTTCTACTGGTTCATTAACGATAGAAAGAGGGGGAAGTCACTGATAAGATTATGGATATAAACACTAAATTGGAAAGTCACTGATGACTATGTGATGATGAACAAGGACACATAGTGTGAAGCAGCCTACACAGTTCAGCAGTGTTGCAGAGAGGAGGCGAGTGAATGATGAGTGAGTGAGTTACTTTCCAGGTCCATGAGTTGCTTTGCATCTAAAGACACCATGTGATGACCTAAGTCTGAAAGGCTTATAACTCCCCACTGATGTATGTATATACATTTATTATGTCTGGTATTGTTAGGACCTAATATCTTGACTGCTATTGATGACTAAATATATATTATTATTACTGAAACTTGTATAAGTTTTGACCTTACTAACTCTCACATATGATGAAGGCTGATTTGCCAGAACATATTAACATCTCATATAAATGTGTGGGCCATAAACAAAATAAAATAAAATAAGTCATATTAGATTTTTGCCTGATTGTGGGATGCATTTTTCTCTTGGATTATTAGTTTGAAGCGTAATTCATATTATAAAAATTCAGACATTAGCGAAGCCAAAGGCACCATTTAAAAGTCAGAAGGGTGGTCTCACATTTTAAATGAATGCTACAGCAGTTTGACAGCACTTCCCCTACTGCTTTTATTTCTGTTGCTATACACTGTCCCTGAGAGTGTTTTAAGCCTGTACTGCTATCTTTATTGTTTGTTCTATATAAGGGGTTGCAGTATTGAGCTCATGGTGCACCTCTAATCGGCACAATAGCTCATCCACCTCCTTCCCCTGTCAGCGGCCCTTAAAATAGTGGAACAATAGACATAGGAACTGTTTGGTACCGCTTCACTTGACAGGCGAACAAGAGCTTCATGACAACTACATGGAACTTTCAGGAATACTGATTCAACTCTTACGTCACCTTTCATTGCGTGTTCATTTAATCCCTGTCTTTCATATTCAGACAGCGTCTTCGGATTTCAGGTACTTCCTGTGCAGTGTGTCTTACGTAGTATCAAGATTCAATTGAAGGCTGTTTGAGGGAAAGCTATATGTAATTAAGACTGCAGCTAGTTAGTTAGGCTTGAACTATACGCCTCAAACATTTGAATGTTTCTTGAACAACATGTTTCTTTGTTGGCGACATTAAAGATAGTCAACAAAATGTGACTATATGAGTTTCCATTAGTTGTTCTCAGTTTTAGAAAGAATACCAAAACGGTGTGAAACGTATCAAAAGGAGGTGAAAGTATTCCAGGATTTAAGTTGTTCAAGATATCTTTCTTTAATTGTTTCAAGGTTGTTTGTTAGACTAAACTTAACGTAATAAATTGTGATATTTTCATATTAAGAAATGTCAATTTTGCTACTCTTTATCACTGATACAACACAATAGTGATTCGACCTATAGCCAGTTCATGAAAGTTTTTATATTTGCTGTTCTAAACACCCGGTGTCTGGTAGGTCTTTCCTGGGGAAAATCATCTGATTCAAAGGAAGTGATCCGTTTCACATTTCCGGTTTCTTTGTAATAAATAGAAGAAGAACTGGGTAGTTATCATGAGCAGTGATAGCCACCATGGTTGAACAGACAAACAAAAGAGCGCCACCTACAGAAACTCAAACTTCATTAACAGAAAATCCAAGGAAAAAGACGTCACAATTCTGGAGACACTGTTTGATTGCCAAGTAAAGTGGGAAGTGCAGTGCAGAAACACCACAGCACCAAAGATGGAGATAAAAGAAAAAAGAAAAACAAGGCTCTTGCAGATTACCACTTTAACAGCGTGAGATGTTGCCTTTTCCAATTCATAAATTTTTCGTGCACACTCATCCCAGTAAATCAGAAATGTCCAAGTATAAGATAGGTGTAAATAAGCTGCTCATCATTTCATTTAGTCCAATCTAGTTTTTAATCGCTTTTAAAACAGAAAGGGGAAATAAATACTAAACTTTGGTTAAGAACAAGAAAAGGAATGGAATGTTTAAGCATGTTTTTTTTTAACAATATGGTAAACTTAAGCGCTTCATAACGTGGATTCAATTAAAGCAATGCATTTAAGTGATAAAAAAATTGAATCAAAGGATGGTTTCTAATTAATAGAACTACAAACAGTGTAAAATAAAAACAAATTCACCACGTGAAGTGTTTTCCCCAGATATGACTTTCATAAAACATTTCTCATATAGTTAAATAATATGCCAGACCACAATGATAAGGTCACTTCATTTAAATGTGCAGAGTAAGAATAATGCATTTTAATACGAAAATAGTCCTCTTTCACATAACAATGAACTTCTTACAAACAACTACACAAATGCCTGTGTGCTGGAAAAGATCAGGATTTATGGTGACCTCAATTAATAATACATTCAAAGGTTATTCAACTTGTAGCCTTGTTTAATACAAGAGTGTATTTCACATTGTGCCTCCTTGCTCTGAGGCATTGCATGGAGTTGACCTGACAAAAGTAACTAAATATAAATCTGTGGTAACTGGCAAAATGGTCGAGTGGAGCAGTTATACAAATGGCTCAGTAGTTACAAGGATGCAATCCGGCGATGATGAGTTGACTATTTGAAAGATGAATGTTCCCTGGAAGTTATCCAGGCTTATATATTACAGCTATTTATGACTCTCAAGTGTTTCTGTGCTTAATCACTCCTGCCTAAACTAAATAAATATATAAAGAGAAGACTCCCTACTTGCAAGGCAATCATTGCCGCTGCTGTTAAAGTGAAATTACCACTCAATTTAAGAGTTCCCATATGTTATTCCTTTGGGCTGGGAAGGTTAAGTCGATATTTTTGAGCAGCTCTCAACTAAAGCTAGAGACAAGAGAAGTAAGATGCCGTTATGCCACATAGATGCACAGTGTGGAGCTCTGTGTCTCTGGCGAGCCAATAGTCATCACTGACCCATTCAAATTTCTTGGCACTCATATTAGCAATACACTCAAATGGAACATCAACACAGACCCACATCATCAAAAAAGCCCAGCAAAGACTATTCTTTCTACGCCAGCTCAAGTGAGACACCACCTTTTCCAGCCTATTGACCGACCTGCTACACACTGTACCGATAACAAATTCCACCTGGCTGTGTGGTCATTAAACTGAATTGAATTGAATTTGATCTCTTAAATTAATAATCCATTATTTTTATTTTGGCGACATCTTTGGTGCTAAGCGGTCATTACTGTGTAGTTTTTGCACTGCATTTCCCAGAGATCACTTGTTGCAGAAGGTTGTCACTGACATTTCCTTCCATCTTAACCATGACTTGGCTGTTCTGCCATTTGGATGGAGGTTCAGATGCCCACAGGCTAAAACAAACACATCCAAAAGCTCATTCACTAAACAGACTGGTGATAAGCCTGGAACAATGTGAGCAGTCTTTTTAATGTACCTCAAGCTGTGTGACCTTCACACAATACTATAATATAATGCACTTTAGTTTTATACGGTATGGGACCTTATCTTATTACAGTAAGTGATGCTTCATTTATGTGATGTAACTGTGGGCCTTCGCTCAAAGAGCATATATACTGTTTGAAAGACTCCACAATACCAGTGGAGGTTGATCAAAATGTCCATACATTTGATTCTGTTCCTTAGTGAATGCAAAGTTGGTTGAGTGTAAAATATCTTACGGTCACATGTAGGTTGATCAAATCTTGATCATATATTATATATATATATATTATATACAACAAATGTGTAAAAGTCTCAAGTAATCAGTATCCCTCTTTATTTATGTGGTTGTGATATACCACACTCTTCAAGTTAATCCTGGGAGTTGCCATTTGTGGTAATCATCAAGTGCATTTCCTGTCTTTTGCAGCTTTGGCCAATGCTAACTCTTCACCTAAACCAGATTTTTCTAATAATTACGATGTAATATATTTGAAGCAGTCAACTTTTTTTTTTTTTAAGTACAAGATTGACTGTCAATCTTAATCATCCTAATAAAACAATCATATTGAATGTGTTTTCCAAACACATTTGAAGACTATAAGTCATTCTTGGATTTGCTTGTAAAAGCACGTTGCCTTTAACAAGCTTATAGCCTCGGCAGGCCAGTTGCCACAGTCAGGCAATGATCGCTTGGAGCTCTGCGGGGTGCAGATATTCCGACCATTGTTATAATTGTGCCTGCACTTTCCAACGGGAGATTTAGATCAAACTGATACCACAATGAACATATTGCACATTTTTGTTATTGAGCTTGCTACACTTATTTATGTCACTTTTTCTCAAAATTTGACTTGGCGTTTTGCGCTGGTGTGATCCCGTGTTCCTCAAGTGTCTCCATTCAAGATCAGACCTCAGATTTCTTTCATAAGTTAGATATGTATAGTGAAAGTTGGCAAATTGAGACTTATATACTGCATAAGGAACCGTTTTATTAATGCAAGATTTTAGATTTTGGTCAAACTTTCAGTGCCCCATGTATCTGCACTCCCATGCTTTCCAACCGCCTGTGATATGCGCATTGGGTTTGGTTTCGATAGTTTTAATTGTGCCTGCACTTACTAAGGGAAGAAGTGGATAGAATGGTGCCATGGGAATTTTCTTTGCAGTCTCGGGGAGTGAATGAGTCTAGAATGGGTAAATTGCATGCTTTTGTTTTTGAGCCTACATGGGTTATTTGATGTCTCCCTGCGATATGGCTAGGCTATTTTGCGCTGGTGTGAACCCCCGTTTCCAATATATCTGCATTTATAAGCAGGCCTCAGATATCTTTCATAAGTTAGATTTGCATAGTGTTAGAGTGAGAGTGTTAGAAATGTTTTTGCTGCCAATTTCTGTTTATCTCATTCTAACGACTTAGTAAGTCATGCGAAACAATTACTGAAAGAGATAAACTTGGAAAATAAAATTAATAAAAATCACCTTGCCTTTCATGGCTTCCGTAGAAACATGCCTACAACTACCACAAAAATCATACTTTGCACTTTAAAGACCAAGATCAAATTCCCTAAGCAAAGCTCTGTCTCTATCATATTCTAAAGCCTTAAATGCCTCCTCAGGAAGCCATTATTGGATTATTGTCTTGTATAAAGATTCATCAGTCTTCTTGCCAATAATATTGAAAATTGATTAGAATGTAAAATATATAGATTTGAGCCAGAAAAGTTTGAATATAGTGCAGTGTTTTTGTCGACAGTTTAAAGGCCCTATATGTAAGTTGGTACTCTTACTGACACAGTGTATGACAGTGGCCGTTAGGGGAACTGCAGTCAGTCTCTTACACGCGCTCCTGGCTCGTGCGTGCCCCGTGTGTGTGTGTATGTGTGTGAGAGAGGCAGGCTCGGGAACACGCAAAACGTCACATCCGGTAGATTTGCCGCGAAATGTCGGCCCGCCAGCTCCACAGTCCTGCTTATATAGAGAGTGAACGGCTGAACAGAGAGAGACAAGGCTGGTGTCATTAGTTCTCATTAGTTACGGAGAATTCACTCACTGGCAATAAGAAACGCAAAATGAATGTTAATTTCGGCCGAAAACTTACATATAGTCTTGGCTTTTGATTGGTTGTTGCTTTGGCTTTTTTTTTAATAATCATGTATTGTACAGTGATAAAATGTATTTACTTCAGGCTACACAAGGCATGCTATGTCATGAACATATCATCGAGTCTTTTACCTTGAAAGTTTTGCTAGTTATCCATTTGTGTGTTGGCTAGCTCCTGACTGCACTAAACATATAAGAAAGGACTTGCCTTGAGAGTCATGCCAACCTTTTAGAAGTGCTCTTATTACTGACCTGCTCCTCTCAGGAGGAAAGAGGTGAGACACTGCAGTGAAAAAACCCACATTCTCAACCACATCTTTTCAAGGACTGGAATAGGATTCTTTGCTTTCACTTGTGGATGTTTGTTACTGAGGTAATGTTGCTATTATCTAAGGAAAATAGCTAATCGATTTGTCAAAGTTGAACATCATTTTGTATATCTGAGCTTACTCTTACATAAGATAGACACTAAAGTCCTTTCAGGCCGCTGTCACAATTATTTAGAGATGATTCTTCGGTGTATTTAGCTTCACATCTTATCTGTACATCTTAAAAGGTGGAAATTAATGAAGA
>OMLI01031677.1:0-21339 GCA_900302605.1 Rondeletia loricata | reverse complement strand
GTTATGGTCAGGTAAAAAAAATGGTATTGATGAAAACGTATTGATTTCACGGGTGAATGAGAGTGAGCCACTGATAACAGTTTATGTGAACAAACCCCTGCTGTGGGACTATCAGCATTATTCGGTACGGTCGTGGACAGGATCAGATCTGAGGTCTGTTGTTTGTTGACGGCCTGCAAACTTAAAAGGCCCCCCTCCCGTGCATTATAGAGGCTTCTGCCCCCTCCCGTTCCTCCCGTTCCTCCCTTCTCCTTTTACACAACCCTTCCCCTCCCATTCTCTCTATAAGCCCCTGCCCAGCAAGCCTTTTACAGTCCTCAGCTTAGTCCGGTCCTCCTGCGGTCAAAGACGTTCTCTACATCCTCATACATTCCGGCCTGCGCTAAACCTGAAATGTAGCCCTGAAGGACGGGTCTGCCAAAAGCTGGTATTTACACTGGGACAATATCCACCAGCTCACTAGGTCGCCACGTCACGCAGCTGAGGATCTAATGGCAACATATTTGTGTGCCTCTCCAGTGTCTGGGAAAGGATCCTCCTACACTTCCTGTGCTTCCTGACAGACAGTGTGTGGTTTGGGTGCGATCCATTTCCAAGACCTCTGCTCCTTCCCTCTTCTTGCCCTTCCTTATTTTCTGTTCCAAAACATCTTAGCACGTGAGTTCCCAACCGCTTTTGGCAGGCAAGCCCCTATTGAGGTCAGAAAATAACAAGGAAATCTGTGTTGTTAAGATCATCTTTGTTCTGCTATAAGGCAGTGGAGAAAGCTCAGTAATAAGATGCTTTGTGGGCTGTCCTTGATATGTACGATTGGCTTATGAGTTGCCATTCTCCCGTGAGTGAGAATGGATGGGAAACATCAACAGGAACAACTTTCCAAGCTGGGGCGGAGCCTGTATGTTTCCCCTCTTTTGCTCTGCTCATTCGCATCCTGTTTCCCTAGCAGTCCTATAGTGAGTTGAGGCCACACACTTTCAAAGGTAACTATAAACTGTCAACTGAAAACTGAACAAATGTAGGCTACATCATTTTACACATACAGGGCCTATCTATTACTGTGGACAGCCCCACACAACTTCACTGGTTTGCATTGTTATTGCAATGTAATCAAAATACATTGAATTATGGTGTTAATGAGAGATGAACAGTGACACTGACTGATGTAGCCTAGTTATAAAAAATGTATGCCCCAACCTCTGAGAGGGGATACTGTAGTGAATTTACTGTATATATAGTTTAAGAGTTAGCATGGTTTCCTACCAAAACAAATAATAAAACAAGGCTACGATAAAATCTATATCTAAAGGCGGGAATTGTTTTGTCTTCACTTTAGGCAACTGTTTGTCTAAGCCCACTCCCTTGCTCAATTGTCTTTATTTGTCTTATTTTAAAAGGTGAGCTATGTTAATATTTTGTAAATTTTTTTTAATACACCTTACATTTTTAAGTGCAGCATGGGTGTCTGCTTTTGTTAGCATATAGGCCTAGTTACATGAGATCAAGGCATATTCAGGGCGGGGGGGTGAAAAAATGTACTTCAGGACCAAAATCTGTTGAAAGATATTTAAGATTTATAATGGTTTCAAAATCACTGTAATGAAAAATCACCAATATTCCTATAAAGACTTAATTGTGTGTCACCATAATAATAGTGACCTCAAACTTTAAAGTAAAAAAAAAAACCTATATGCCTATCACACAATATTCCTATAGGGACTTATGTGTCTGTTGCTCAATTGTGACTTTATAGTGACCATATCACTATAATATTCCTATAGGATATTATAAACAGCTTTGTTTCGCTTTGATATTTGTATAATATCGAAAGGAGCATATCTGAAATTATATTATTAGTATAGTTCCTTTTGACTAGTTGAGAACCGGAGGCTGAATCAGCTTGCAGCTTCAACCGAAAATGCAAATGTCAGACGACTGTGGGGAAGGCGACGTTACTTCGTTATTTGTCAATGTGGGTGGGGGTAGGGACGACACACACACACACACACGCCGGTTTCATGTTTAACGTGTCGTTACCGGAGGAGGCAGAATGATTAACTACCATACAGTGAGTCAACGTAGCTGTTAACGTCGCAACTCACCGGCTGTCAAGGAGCTAGTTTGTAGCACGCACTCGGTTACGCGTTAACTCAGACGCCCCGAGCTCAACGGATTTTACAACGGCTGTTTTTTTGGTGCTTTTTACCCACAGTCATGTGATTGTAACGTAAAACCCCTAACCGGAAAACACCGACGGACGACCCTCTCCGCCGCCAACGAATGCTGCGCGTGAGAGGAGCAGAGCAAGCTGCGAGCGCGAGCCCAGAGGACGGACGAGTCCCCGGTAACAAACAAACAACAGCGACACGGCAAACTCCGCGAATTAAAGAGGAGTTCAAAGGTACGGCTGTTTATACTTACGTAGCTTTCCGTTTACTGATATAGTTACGTTATTTACGTACGGTTTAGCTAACTGTAATTCTCACTTGGAAGTTAAAAGAAACGCATTCGTGACCAACCCCATCCCCCTTGTGCGCGCGCGTGTGTGTGTGTGTGTGTGTGCGCGCGCGCCTGTGTGTGTGTGTGTGTGTCGTTTCTTCGCAGTAGCAACTGAAGAGGCAGACGCAGGGGTCCAGGCTCGCTCGTTCTGTGTCTCGAGCGTTATTGAATACTTAGTTTGTTTGATTATTTGCCTTTTTCTCTCTTTATTGCGCAAATTTTTTGTTGTTGTAAAGCGTGCGTGTCATATTCATAGGCTTTCCACATATGTTATATTTTCAGTATAACAGAAAAGCGCACTACGGAAGTAACTCTTCCACGTGTCTACATCAGGGGCGGTGCTTTATTGTTACAAACAAGTTACTGTGATGAACACATGGTACTGTAGCTACAGCATCATGTTATCCAATATACAGAATTCAAGTGATGGCTGATGGTGGTTTGTTGTCTAATCGAAATGCTTGTTGTCAAGTCGAAATATGTGCAACCAAGCTCTCTTCAGAAAGGAAAAATACATAGCCTTTGTGCAAATGTGTCTGTTTAAATGATACTCTAATATATAAAGTAGTCTATTATATGTGGCAGGATGGCGTAGCGAGGCAGGGATGGTGACCAGTGCAGGTTCAATCCGCAGCTCTCACATGAGGGTGTATTAAAGTTGTGAGCGACTGGAGCATGGCAGGTATTCCATCTACAGTGCCCACCATTACTGCCGAAGTGCCCTTGCGCAAGGCACTGAGGCTGTCGATCTGTTCCAGGAGCGCTGCACTGTGGGCATCGCTGCACTCTGACCTCTCTGATGAAATGCATATGTGTAGAGGGATATTTGTGTGTGTATCGAGGAGGGATATGCAGAAAGACAAAATTCTGATTTGCTGCGGTAAATTGGCCAATAAAGTATAAAGTATCCATCTTCCTCTGCCTTGTATTTAATTTGGCTGTGTAGTGGAGTTTAGGTGTGGAGAGGTGGAGAAAGTGTTCTGTGTGAGACGGGATTCACCCTGCCCACAGGCTGTTTCCACTCTCCACTGGTGGGGGTGGAACCAGTTGTGCCTTAGGAATGTGGGTCGACACCCATTACCCTGATCATGTGATGGCCTGAAGCCCTCTCAGTCCTGTGGCGACCTTTAGGGTCAACAACAGTCATCTCAGTGGCCAGCAGAAAGCGGAGAGCTCTGAAATGTCCTGTGAGATTGAGTTCGGAGGACTTGGGTTCCATCAGAACCAGGTCATGCCAAGTTTTTTGACGTTCTGAGCGCACAGACTAGAGCTGTAGCGATAAGCCTTACCTGATCTACCTTTTGTTCTTGGGGTCTGTGTCTGACATTTGATTGGTCCGAACCCTCAGCTACTGAGTAAGATACTGAAGGTCAAAGGTGATGTCTATGAATGCAGGAGTAACAAATGCCAAAAGAGTGGTGTTTGGAATGGATTTAGCTACATTGCAACTATATCCATGTTGTGTACTCTTAACGTGTTAGGTCTGGCCTTTGTTGACGCACCAATTAGACAAGGAAATTAATTTCCAGACCTCAATATATTCCACTGTAGCGCCTTGTGCTAGAAATTGGAGAATGTCTTATAACTAGGCTGCCTGCTAGTCCTAACCATCCCTTCCTCTGTATATCCCTAGAGATGGGCCACAGGGGTTGTGTCATGAGAAGTCAATGAGGAAGCCTCTCTTTCTCTTTTCCCATCCAAAGCTAGCTAACAGACTTGAGGCAGCCCTTATAGCAAACCGCCTGAGCGCCCTGGTTGTTATTGATTATTATGTCCGCTGTTTAAAGTCTACTTAGAGCAGGAATATTTTCCATGTCTGTCTTCACAAACAATTTGTTTTTACTCTTCAGTATCATTGCAAAACAAATCCACGGTTGCGCGAGGCACAGATCAGACCTAGATTTCTTTGCTTCGCTAAGCCATGCCATTAATTGCCATTATTTTCTGTTACGTTTGTGCTGGAGAAATTGTCTCTAGAGTCATACAATTATTCTTCACTGTTGTGTTAAGCTAGCCTTTACAAGGTTGTTAGATCACCCCTGTCAGCCTGACTCTTTGTGGTCACAATAAACTCTGGTCTCCTTCCAGGCAGGAAACTGATTGTTACTCGTTTGTGTGTGTGTGTGTGCGTGCGCATGACTTTGTGTGTGTGCATGTGCCTGTGTGACTGTCTGTGGGTGTGCATGCCTTTGTGCAGGTTGAAGAATGGAGTTGGCCAACCATGGTCTTATCCTTCTGCAGCAGCTTAATGCTCAGAGGGAGTTTGGCTTCCTGTGCGACTGCACCGTGGCTATAGGAGATGTCTTCTTCAAAGCCCACAAGGCCGTGCTAGCTGCCTTCTCCAACTACTTCAGAATGCTTTTCATCCACCAGGACAGGTATAGTAAATGTGTAGGGATGTACCAATAGTAGTATCAGATGCCAGCCCAATACCAGGCTAAAATACTTCAGGTTGTCATATCGGAAGTGGTAGCGGTGCCTCGCTTCTAACGTGTTGTGGCAAGGTTGTCCCGCTGAAGGATATATGGACCCACGGAGATTTATGCATGTGTAAAATGTTCAGTTTTCAGCAAACCATGAGCAGTAACTCAAACAAGTTCTCCTCACATGGTAAAGAAATGAGGAGCAGAGTCCATTAATAAAATGAGTTATCTTTGTATGCCTTGTCCTGTCTGTTTGTTGACCACTGAAACCTGAATCGACCAGTGCTCTGTAACTATTGTCCTCTGTTGATAATAGACAACATTATCTAAACGTGAAAGCCTATTAGGACCATTCACCATCTCAATTTGATTGTAATTTCTTTGTTTTTCAGTGACTGTGTGCGCCTGAAGGCTGCAGACATACAGCCAGATATCTTCAGCTACCTCCTCAACCTGATGTACACAGGCAAACTTGCTCCCCAGTTGATAGACCCTGCACGGTTAGAGCAGGGGGTCAGATTCCTGCATGCCTATCCACTCTTGCAGGAGGCCAGCCAGTCTGTGTATTCACACCCGGAGCACAGCCTCAACCTCTCCGCTTCCCTCTACGGCATCCAGATCTCTGACCAGCAGGTGGCGCTGTCAGCCAGAGTGTCCACTCAACGCCAGCTCTCCTCACCCTTTGACGTGGAACAGCTCAGTTCAGAGGGGAAGTATCCGCCCACGCCAGCTCTCACAGCAGCGTACACTAATTCATCAATGTCTAAGCTAGCTTCCTCACCCCCAGAGGTGGAGGCCTCAACCAGCAGTCCTCAGCCTATGATTGAGGAGCAGAAAATGGACTTGCTAACCACAGATTGTTCCTCAGCCAGTACCATTCTCCATGTGAAGCCCAGCATCATGAAGAGGAATGCCTCCTTCAGGAAGCATTACTCCTGTCATCTGTGTAGGAGCCGCTTCAACCAGAGAAGCCTGCTGAGAGAGCACCTCTTCCAGCACACCCAGGCTCTACAGCAGGCCCTGTCTGAGCCCAGCGATGCTCTCTCCCCTGTCATGCCTGGAGAACAGACCATGGCCGAGGTAGAGGAGGTCCTAAGGGCAAGCAAGGCTGGATCAGGTCACTCCGCTACTGCCACAGCAGTCGAGATTATCAGTGACAGCGAGCAAACACACGTTTCGGGTGCCAACTTGGACTCTCCCCGAGCAGAGGTGACCACTTCCAGCTGGGGGGTGGGAGGGTTTCAGTCTCAGGCAGACACCCCTCCGCCGTCAGACATTGCAGACATCGACAACCTGGAGAGCACCGACTTAGACCGGGAGGTGAAGCGGCGAAAGTACGAGTGCTCCACCTGTGGACGTAAGTTCATTCAGAAGAGCCACTGGCGCGAGCACATGTACATCCACACGGGCAAGCCCTTCAAGTGCAGCGCTTGCGGCAAGAGCTTCTGCCGCGCCAACCAGGCGGCCCGCCACGTGTGCCTGAACCAGGGGGCTGATACCTACACCATGGTGGACCGTCAGAGCATGGAACTGTGCGCTGCAGGCGACGACAGCAGCCAGATGGAGGCGCTGTTCTTGGGCTCATCAAAGCCCTACAAGTGTAACATTTGTGAGACCACCTTCTCCAGTCCCAATGAGGTGATCAAACACCTGTGCTTCACCCAGGGGGCGTTAGTGGGGCTGCAGGGGCCCACGGGGGCCGGGCTGCTGCTCCAGCGTGAGGAGTTTTCCAAAGATGAAGGCTCTGATTTGTCCAACTCTGGCACCGTACTAGCACCTATAAAGACTGAGGAGATCCTTGTAGAGTAGTACCAAAACTATGTTTTTGTCCTTTTTAGCATATATGTTTGTTTTCTAAATTATGGTTAATAGGTAAGCTAAAGGTAAAGTTAGTCAGGGTATGTATGTTGGAGGTTCTCTATATCTACTTATACTGATTCTTTGGTACAATGTTTTGGAATTCTTTAGGCTCTGTTGAGCATGACAAAAAGTTAAATATATAGCCTATAGCTATAACTATAACTTCACTCAAAAAAGTTAAATAACCTTTGACTCAAGACTAAGTTTAATACCAATGAGGGAGACTTTTTTTCATCTCATCACTTCCTTGTTGGTGTTGTACATTGGTATTAGCCTCTCACACGTTAGGCTTTCACACATTGGTTTCTATTTAAAGTTACCATTGACTGTGGTCAAGCTGCACAGGCAGACTTTCAGCTTAAGAGGAAGAGGAAGCTGAGACAGATCCGGAGGACGCAGCATGTTGTTAGACGAGTTAGATGGTCTAGTCGCTCTAGATTTCAGCAGGAGCGAGAGAGGTGCTGACTGCAAACATTTGCTCAGTGACTGTGCACTAGACTTGTTTCTCCATGGTCAAAAAGGAGTGGATGATCAAGATCAGGCATACAATTATGATTCCAGCTAAAAAATACAGCAAGAGACAATCTGCACTCCTTTTTGAGTTGGCAGCCCATATGTAGGAAATTACCCATGTCTTCCATTTGCCAGGTAGGTGGAGTTGTGGTTCAGCAGAATGGATACCATGAAATGTAATTCCATGGCCATTATTTGCATCCATTCACGCAGCCATTTAGTTCTTTTACTTTGTTTATGTTGACTGTGCCAAGTGTGAGTAAGAGCACCATATTAAGACACAATTCCCACCCATAATAAGTGTTTGGCCATTGGATAGATTGAGTTGGTCACAACAGAAACCTTGGAGCAAGAGTAACCATTGTTGTCTGGTTATGTTTACAGTTGTGCCACTTTGATACTTTTTTTTTTTTTTTTTACACTGCTATTTTTTGTGGGTTACAGTTTGAAGAACCAACATGTTGATAAATACACACATACCTTGAAGGGAGCTGTCAGTCCTGTACAATATTGTACAACTTTGCCATTATATCATTTGCTTGAATCTACTTTTAAAAACCTTTATTTTTTTGTTTGACATGCTTTTCTAATTTTATATACAGTGCTATATTTACAAAGAATACATTATATTGCAGAGGTTGTATATTAGTAAGCGAATAGCTTTTAAAGTAGAGAAGGAATTATTTGTCATAGTGAAAGTTTATGTATTAGGGATGGGCATGATACATTGATTTTAAGATTAATCAAGATATAAGCCAAGCCTGAGCTTTAATATCATTTATTGTTTGAGCTTTTATAATAGCCTAGGTTACTGCTGTACAATAATTTATGGGATTTTTTAGGCTATTAATTCTCTCTTCCCCTCTTGACCAATTTGTGCTGGAAGCTAACCTTTTTGCCCATCTTGCTGATTTGGTGCAAATATAAAAGTGAAATATTTTCTCTGTATTTTAAAACCATTCTGACTTTTTACGTTTGTTCTTTTAATGTTGCCCAAACATGACAAAATAAATAGTAGTTATATAATACATGCTTTACAGAAAAACATGGTGAAATGTTATGAGGCAGAGGTTAAGAATAGTAAAAAATAGACTTAGTGCAAAGGTAATGCGAAAACAGGTTGGAGTCTCAGAAAATTCCAGTTCGACGGGGAGAGCGGAGTCAAAAAGCAGTAACCTGCCCATTTTTTTGCAAGAAACTTATAATGACATGGTTATATTTCTATTTAGCTAACACAAAGTATGACTGCCCTCTGACACATCACTCATTTCTGTATATTTCATGGGAATATCCTACATTTTGATGCAAGGTGTAATAAAAAAAAAAACACACAAAAAACTTTTTCCACATACTACTGATTATTGAAAATTGTGAAATATCTTTACATACATGTCCAATAAATGTGAAGCATGGAAATTCTTATGAGGCAGTAACGGCACATAATTGCAATTTTTACATGCCTATGTAAAGTATGACAAAAGTGCCACTAGTAGACACAAACGTTAAAATCCAGGTGACCGATTGTCATATTCATAATTTCAAATAAAACGATTACACTCATAATCAGAAAATTGACAGTAAAGCCCCCCCACCAGCCACCTCTCCTAACTTCACCAACAATTTAAACATTTTCCAACAAGCATCTCAAACAAATCAGCCAACATAGACTGGTTTTTGAATTTGAAGCATACAGTGTGCATCACTGTCTTGATTCCCCTTCATTTTGATTGTGATTATGACTTATTGAGATAATTCTACATCACTTCTGGAATGAAGTGTTTTCTAAAACCTTAAGACATTTGAATGCAGAGATGAAGTCAGTGGAGGGAGAATCCCTATTAAACTATCCTAGTGTTATTTTTGTTCCTGCCAATGGGAAACAACTACAACATTGTGTATTGTGTTTATTGCTATAACATTGGACTTGTTTACTGTAACATTTTAATTTAATTGTGTGATGATAGAGCACATCTATAAAAAAATTTTTTTATCAAATATGGTCTCTAACTTGTCCCATCTATTAGTAAGGTTGCAAAAACCAAAAAGTATTGTTACTTACTCTTCCATAGGCCTTCCAAATGTCTACAAGTCTACTCAGCCTACACAATGGGAACCTGTTGCAAGCTTTGTTAACCTGTATATCCCTTTTGCAGATGAGGAATTATAGTTCATAGTTTTATTAGTATCCCTGACACAGCAGTTACCTGACACAGCAGTGAGGGCTAGTCATCCTGGAGTCCAAATCGCAAAGTGATTTACAAATGCCAATTTCAGAGCCGCAGGCTGTTAATTAGGCCACACATACTACTAATAAATCTATGCATCATATGAAATTAATATTTTAAATATAGACTATCTGTTGAATTTATTGACTCGAGCAATCCAATCCTCTATTAATCACTCTGTGAAAATATGGAAAATGCCCATCCCTAGTATGTTTATTATGCATATATGTTGTGTTTTTTTGTTTGTTTTTTAACTCAAGGCCTTTATGTTTCTGACCAGCAGTTTAAAGTGCTTAAAAACCACCAACGACTGCATTGGGGAATGCAATGCAATGGTTGGCTCCTTGCTATTCACTAATTGTTGGGCTAGATGGCGCTATTTTTCTTGAGCATCCCCTAATATTGTCTACTCAGGTCTGGTAAGAGGGAAGGATGACATCAGAATGGAACTTGCCTTTGGTATCTTTACTAGTGGGGTCTTTTGCCAATTATATGACCAGCTTTGCCATAAATCAAAATTCCATCTCATTTAAGTGAACTAAAAAAACACAAGTGTCTACTTGTTGATGTAATCTTGATCATGTTGATGTTTTGTATTGTCAAATGTGGAAGGATTCTTGTTTGTCTCTCGACTCAAGCCTGTTGTGTTTAGGCATTTTTAAATACTATACTACTGACGTTCATTTCTCAGAGCTCAATTGATACAATTCATACACACAGCTTTATAGGTAAAGTCTGAAACCTTCCTGAGTTCAAGTCTTATTTGTTCTTCAGCCACACCAGTCTTGTACGTGAATGGTATCGAAACTTCCTTTAGAGGTTTTGCATTGTCTATTTTGTCACCTAATGTTTATCGAAACACCAATTTCAGGGCTAGTTGGGAGGGAAACCCCCAACCCATCATACTTGAGTGCGCACAATGTCCCCAAACTCCCCAAAGCCAGTTTGACATCTACTGTGATACATTTCTGTGTTCTCAGGAACGTGAGTCGTTTTCTGTGTAAACAACTTTGTTTTGTCAATGAAGAATGAACAATAAAAAAAAGCAATGTTTTTCATAATTATGGATCTTTTTGTCTTGTCTTTGTTGTATGTCTATTAATGATTTGTTATCATGCAGGTTAGTCACCTTTTCAATCAATTTAAGTTCATTTTCCATAGAGCTGTACACCAGTTTGACACCCATGTACATGGCAGACAGCAGTGAATGTCCTAGGCATGAGAATAACAATCCAAATTTGAAAGTGGTATTCTGCTTGAATGTAGTTTTTGTTTTCATTTAGACAGAAATATCTCTCCTTGGCTGATACTTTTACCTGCATTTGTTCATAACAGAAAAGGGACAGTTGTTCAAACTGAATGTAAACTTTCATATTTGTTTCTGTGGTAAACAATGTCTTCATAGTGATTGATTTATTATGTATTAAAATAGATTCATGGATAAATAATAAACACAAGTACACATTTTTTCTAACTTTATTGAATGAAATATAGACAAGTTTCTGTATCCTTACTATTAACAGCTTGGAAAATATAAAAGACAGAATTAAGACCATGCTACATGTATATTATGCTAAATGCCTACAGGTTATTTGTTATTACAACAATATGATTTTTAGGTACATACGTATACAATCTGTACAAATGTTACCAGGTTCACAGTTAAGAGTGTGTTACAAAAAGCTGGGGAGGACTGAAGGTGGGCGGGTACCCCAACCAAATGCATTACATTAAGCAGCAAGAGCAATAGTCTTCTTTATTTCATTATGTCTTTTTTTTAAACCTTTTATTTTACATAAAGAAAGTATTATGGATGTGACACACCCATACTATAATCAAAGTGAAGTGAAGTGGTGACCAGACAGTGGCCTAGACTTCCTCAATCTTTCTCTCGTTTGGTCATACAGCTTAGTGATGTCAGAATGATTGACAGTGGAGGTTCGCCGAATTTGGTTGGATGAGTGAATCAAAGTGACTGAGAGTCTGTGTAGGATCCTGTTTTAGGAATTTAATTGGATGCAACTGACGTGTCATCCTGTGAGCAACAGGAAGACCGTGACTCCCTAACTTATCCTAACTCGATTTGGCTTTTGAATAAAGAGCAAATGGAGCTTTTATTTTTGTCTGGTACCGTTCAACGTCTGTGCCATTTAAATCCTCAAGCAATCAATGGATGTGGTGTCTACGTCCTCCCTGGTGCCAGTTTAATGAACCTGAGCTATCATGCTGCACATAACAGTGCAGGCCTAGCATCAAATATAAGACTGAACTGTGTATGTCATATTGAACAAAGACCATTTTTTCACACAAGTGAGAAAGACACCACTGAAATCATGAAGATGAAAGGATGTACTACTCATAGTAGGCAACAGAGGGCGCCAACATACTTTCTTTCCAATACACTATAGTGACCAAGCTGTTACAGTAAACACAATAACTCAGAAGACATGGACGCTGTGCACATGGCATGCTGTGTAACCGTTTCTGTCACATGCATGTGCATACTGTGTATACCTCATTCACTTTGCACACCTCATACCTTCACTCAGTGTCAAATATTGGATTCGTAGCCTTTGCACATCACCGTTTACCAAATACCTCTCCCACATGATCAGATGAGGGTGGAATAATAGTGTTTTATTGTATCTTCACATGAAATTCAGAGACATACTTTAGTAACAATGCTTTTTCACAGTAAATCAGGCAGTGATTTTTTTCCTTATCTACACGAAGCGTAAAGTGTTTTGGTGGAGTGGAGAGTGAGGAGAAACACAGTGGGACAAGAGAATGTCTCAAATGTCAAACGTGGTACGTTTCTGTTAGATATCATCACACTCCCAGTCCTCCTATCACAGTCAATTATTGTCTGGAATCAGTGTTGTCACACACTGTCATTGGAATCATATCTGTACCATGGTTTAGTTATAATCTCTACAGAATCCTGAAATAATCTTTGAATCTATTAGGGCTGTGATACACTGTGCAACTTTTCAGGCATTGCCCAAGGAGATAACACTCTCAATACTCAACAGTCTCACATTGGTTATGTGGCAACGTCATGTTCCCCCAGGTAAATATTTTTCTCTGTGTCTCACTTTAAATCGACTGGCACGATGTTGCTCAAAAGATTGCCTGATGTATCACAGCCTTTATATGGGAATTTAAAAGAGGCAACATATTCCATACAATAAGAAATAGTAAAAAACACAAAACAAAATAAAGACTTAGGGGTAGTGGTGAATAAAAGAATACTTAAGATATAAATACAATATACAAGATAACAATCCTCCATCTCTTCACCTGCACAGCACACACACTGTCTCACTCTCTCAAATATACACATACAACCACTTGCACACACACGTGCACCCACATACACACACACACACACACACACACTCTCAACCAGGATGCAGAGTCTTGCCAATCTAGCAAGGGCGATAGAAGGTCACTGAGACACCGAACATACATCACATTGATTACAAGCCAGATGGGATGAGGCACAGGACTGTGATGAGATGTGCGTGGGAGTGTGTGTGTGTGTGTGTGTGTGTGTGTGCGTGTGTGTGCAGGGCGGTTGGTCTAGCTTTGCCCCCGGTGGGTTGGATATGGCGGCGTGACGTCACTTTTCTGTGACTGGGCTGTTGCTGCAGGACAGGGGTGGGGGGCAGGAGAAGGGGGAAGGAGAGAAGGGTGGAGTTGTTGCTCAGTCACTCAGTCCCTCTGGGCAGGGTGGGGCCGAGCCCAGTCTCAGTGTGTTACCACTTTCTCTCTCTCTCTCTCTCCCTCTCTCCCTCATCACTCACTTCCTGGTCCATGTCTCCCAGGCATCAGTCTTGCATCTTCGACTGGGGTAGAGAGGCACAAAAACAAATATTAAGAACAGGACATGACTGCATGCTTCCATCTTTGAAAACAAGAAACCATCTGAGATTGAGCAAAATGCTGGTTATACCAAAATTTGAAATAACTTTGATTGTCTGAATGAAATTATATGTAAATGACAGTTGTCCAACAACGTTGAGTTGTATATCTGCAAGCCATATCTCCCTTCACACTTTCATCCCCTACATTATTTGTATCTGTCATTCCCACCTCTAGATTTTGGTTCTCTATTTTCCCATTTGTTTTTCCCAACCTCCTTCTTATTTGCCCCATTATTCCTTTGCCTCTCCAGGTTTGTTTATATGACTCAGCATATACCAAGTGTGGGAGAGGGCTGCTGCACCAGTGCTGCTGTCAGGCTGCTGTAACTCACTGAGCTCCCTCCTGCTCCTTTCTCCCTCCTCTACTCCTCCCTTGTCTCTCCTCTCCTCTGCTGCAGAGCTGCGTTACTGCTTATTAAATGTTCAAACTGAGCTACGCCCAATTGCTCCCTCCTCTCCCCATCGGTTAGGTCAGATAACATCCAGTTTGAATATGATACACATTATACAGTATGATAACATCTTCAGACAGTATGACTAAAATATTGTCGCACATCAACAAAAAAAACTACTGGACTGTACATATTATATTCTTTGAGGCATTGTAATGAAATCTAACAAATGTGTACTCCGACATGGTTTCTTGACTCCACACTGAGCCTCTGATGGAAGGAGAAGAGGAGGAGGGAGAGGAGGACTCATAATCAGTCTTTCAGCACAAGTTCATCTGCCCCTCACACACCGCTTCCCTTTAAGACCCCGGCCTACAAAGCAGGGGTCAACGGCGGCATTCCTGCTTTGATATCAAAGGTCCCCTGGTTACTCGTAGACCGAACAAAAGCTTTTTCATCTGGTCAGCGGGCAAATCCCCTCCCCTACCCCCTAATAAAAGTAGGGCCCATTGATGTTTTAAAAAAGCCACCATGAGAAGATTGTGTGATAGGCCAACAAAGGAATTTTGAAAATAACCTTTTTCCGTCTTTCACTATTCCATCATTATTTCCACGAAAGACTGAAAAGAATACCGCTGAAAAAATTTTACCTTATTAAACTGATAAATGAGGACATTCGATTTTTCTAATGAGCTATATTTGGATTCGTTAGCATATAATAGTCTTAAATCTTAATCTTAAACATTCAAACATGTATCAATGTAGTCAGATCACAGTCTCACCTCCTTATGACGCTGCTGTGATCTCTGTGGAGACGGGCTCGATCTCCTTCACTGCCTCCTCAATCACCTCGATCACCTGCGCCATCACTTCTGCGCACTTCCCCGACGCCGCTTTCTCTGTCTCTGCTGGGCTGACAGCTGTCACGGCGACTGGGGCCGCTTGGCTGGGAGCAGCGACCTCCGTTGAAGCTATCGTTTGAGGCTCTTCCAACAGTTTAGGGAGGCTGTCTGACACTGGTTTCTGACTCGCAGGGCTGTCAGCTTTCATGTCGGTGGCTTTGGCTGGTGCCACATTGTCCACTGGACCGTTGCTGTCATACTCCACCACAGCCTCTTCTTCCACTGACGGATCCTTAGCCACCTGCGCTATCTGCAGGACCAGCTGGACTGGCATTTTCTCCTCTGAAGGGGCCTCTGACTTGGTGGTTGCCTCTGATAGTGGTTTCACTTCTTCACATAAATCAGCTGCTTCTTTCACCTGTGCTGGTACAACTTCCCGAGTCACTGCTTCTTCTTTGCTCTGCTCCTCCTTGACCCCTTCAAGCTCTCCACCTGTCTGACCCTCTGTCTTCAGTTCTACCACTTCTTCCAACACAACAATCTCTTCACTTGCTTTTACCTCCACAGCTTGCTTCAATCCCTCTACTGATTTCCTCTCCTCCTCTATGGGGGCATCAAGGCTCTCCGTGACTTCCATTGGAACTGTGTCAATGACCTGGATGGCAGCATGGAGTGTTTGGGGTGACTTTGGTGCCATGGCTGTTGGTGCTGGTTTTTCATAGACGCCAACAACAGGGGTAGTGATAACAGGCTTCTCTGTTTCTATCTCAATCTCATTTTCTGTTTTTACCACTGCCTGGACTGGTGCTGGGATGTTGGCTGTGGGGGTGATGGGATTTTGGGGTTCAGGCTTGGCTTCTGACACTTTATCCATGGCATTCTGAATGACAGCCTGGGCAATGACCATGCTTTGCTCCTCAATGGCATCAGCCTGCTCCACCTCTTCCTTGATATCCTTCATCTTCTCACTGACTTGCTCAATGACAGCACTGACCTCTGACTCAGCTGCTTCAATAGTGTCCACCACAGCCTCTGCCACCACTGTACACTCCTCCTTGGTTTCCTGCACTTGGATTGGTTCATCAACAGGCTCTGAAACGGATACGTTTTCCATCTCTTTGGTCACCACTTGTTCAGACTTGTCAGTGAGTGGGACAACAATAATCAGGGGTTCCTTGACAAAGACAACCTCCTCAGAAGATACCACCATCTCTTGGGGCACAGCCTGAATCGTTTCTTTTACTTGGGTAATCTCTTCAGTGGCAACAAGCTGTTCTATGACCAATTCCTTTTCCTTGATTTCCACAGCTGGTTCAGTGACTTCTACACTCTCAGTGTAGACAGATCCTTCCAAGGTTGGTGTGATGGGATTTACCATTACAGCTATAGGAGAGTTCTCACTCACCTCGGTGGGCTGAACCATTTCAGACTTCTCCAGAAGACTGCTGATAATGGCAACCTTCTCAATTTCAGGTTCATGGCCTTGACTGGCAGTTTGAACTTCAGGCATTTCATTCATTAACACAACAGTGGGCTCAAGCTCAGTGGTTTCCACTTGGTGCACTTGGGCCCCAAGCACTGGGTCTTCTGTAACAATGGCCTCCTCAATATTTGATGGCTTGTCCTCCACTAAAACCTCTGCACACAGAGCATCACTGATCACAGCCAGACACTCTGCAGTGGGAATCACAGGCTTCTCCAGAGCCACTTTGGCAATCTCCTTCGTCCCTAGGCCAGTACAGATGGCGATGGCCTCATTACGAGTGTGTGGCTCTGGGATGGCATTTATCTTGGACTCAGCATGCTCACTTGGTGGTTCATATTCTGTTTCATCATTGGCTACCTCTATTGGTACATCTTCAGCAGTCACAGATGTCTGGCAAGGAATCTCACTGACTTGGTCCACCATACCCTCCAGAACCACCTTTGTGGTCTCTGACTGGGGGGCCTGGGGAATAAGTGTGGTTTCTGCAGCTGAAACTGGGACAACAGGCTTCACTTCGGCTGTGGACAGTCTTTGCCCTCTGAGCCCCTTATCCAGAGCTCCAGGGGACAGCACGGACTGGTCCTCGATTTCATCCACAATGGTGGTGTCAGCAGACTTTGGTGTGGCAGCATTTTCTGCCTCCTCTGGGATGTCACTCAGCTGATCATGTTTATTATCAACATCTTCTACAATGGCTGGGATCCATGAAGGGGACCTGTCTTCAGTGGACACTGTAATCTGGACTATTGCTGGCACTGCTGGTTCCTCCTGTTCAGCCTCAACTTGCTCAACGTCATACTCGGAGAGAGGAACCACAGCTGGTGTGTCAGAGTCCTCCTCACCTGAGCCCACTTCAGTGGAGACTTGCTTTTCAGCCTTCTTCTTCCTGCGTCCAGGGAAGAATTTTCTTAAAGAGAATGAGGACTCCTCTTTTGGCACTTCACTGTCTGAAAGGACTTGGTCTGAGCTCTCCTCGGTCTTCTCCTCAACTTTGGCCTTATTCTTTGACATAACTAAGCGTTTCAGTGTGTCCCAGGCAGACTCTCTCTCAGGTGGGCTGCTTGAAGGCTCAGGGGAAGAAACCACTTCACCTTCAGCATCAGCCTCTTGGGAGGTATCAACAGGGGCCTCGACGGTATTGCCCTCCTGCTCCCCTACTACTGCTGCTGGTGCCACTTCCTCTTCAATCTTGGTCTCCTCATCGTCAGAGTCAGAAGTCCTCCTAGTCCTCTTTTTGGCTCCACCCATGCACATTAGAGCCTCCCAGGAAACAGAGGTGTCCATTTTCCTTTTGGGCTCCTCTGTGCTGCTAGCCAGTTTCTCAGTGTTTTCAGTCTTTGGCTCTTCCTCTGTGGGCTTATCATCTTTAGCCTCCTCCTCACTGCACTTATCTGCGAACACAGCACTCTCAGTAGAGGACAAGGTGGCTGACTTCACTGGTTTCTCACCTGTGGCTTCATCTTCACTCTCAGAAGACCTCTTTATACGCTTCTTGGGTGTCACCAGTTTCTTGAAGGAGGACCAGGCAATGATGCCCTCTTTCTTCTTCTCCCCATCAGAGGTGACTTCTCCTTCGGCCTCTTGGCCAGGCTCAGCCTGGATAGCCTCCACAGCAATAACATGCTCCCCTGAATCCTCTGGAGACGAGGCCCCACTGTCGAGTTTTGGACCCTCTGCTGTCTCAGTGGAGGATTGAAGCTGGTCAGCTGCCTGCTCCCCAGACTCAGTCAGCTTGACCTCGGCATCTTTCTTGCTCTTCTGTTTCTTTGTGGAGAGCTTCTTCAGGCCGGCTCCAGTGAAAAGCTTCCTCAGTGGGCTTCCCTGGGCCTTGGCCTTCTCCTGCGATGACAGCAGCTCAGCCTCGGAGGTCACCTCCACTGGGGCCTTCTCTTCCTCTGCAGTACCTTCTGCCTTTTCCTCTTCTGGTTTGGTCTCATCAGTAGTATCTGCTGCAGGAGCTGGGGTTTCCACAGTGACCTCAGGCTCTGGGGTAGGCTCTGATTTTGCCTCCTCTGGAGTCGTAGCTGGTGACTCCTCCTTGGACTCTTGCTCTACATCAACCTTCTCCTCCTCTTCTTCCACTGCAGTCTCCTCTGCCTTAGTTATTCCCTCCTCGACAGCTGCCTCCTTCTCTTCCTTCTTCTCTTCCTCCTCTTTGGCCTTCTTGATGCTGGCCTTCTTTCGCAGGTTAGAGAAGAGTCCTCCTGTGAAGAGCTTCCTGAAGGGGGACTGTGTGACCTCCTGGGATGGTGGGCTGGTCTCACATTCCTTTTCCGCTCCTTCCTCCTTGGCTTCTTCATCAATAGCTTCAGCTGCAGTGGCTTCTGCTGGGACTTCAGTGATTGCAGCCTCGTCACTATCCTTAACGACATCAGCCTCGGTAGTAGATGTCTCTGTTTCAACCACCTTTTCTTTAGTTGTGACCTTCTCCTCGGCAGTGTCAGTCTCCTCCTTAGTATCCTTAGCCGTGTCAGCCCCACTGACCTCCTCTCCTTCCTTATCTTTGACTGTCAGTAGCTTCACAGGATCTTTCTCCTCACCCTTGTCCTTCTTCAGTGTGAACTTAAAGCCCACAAAACGGAAGATCTTCTTGAAGCCTACTTCATTGGCTTCATCAGGTTTCTCCTCATCTGCCTTCTCCTCAACTGTGGAGATGTCGTTGGCATCGGGAGACTCTTTCTCTACTTTCTCTTGATTCACCTGAGGAGCCACTTCAGCCTGGATGGTGTCCATGGTCTCAGGAGCGTCCTCCTTCAGAGCCACAGACACGCTGTCTGGCTGGCCAACTGAAATGACAGGAAAAGAAAGAATTCTCAGTTAGATATTGATCAGTTTTCCTACTTCTCTCCTAAACTGAAAAATCACAAAAAATATACCCACAATCTATCAATACAATGTTGTCACCAGGGCTATGGTCAATTCACTTTCAATTTAATCAATTCAGGGAATTATACTCTTCAAAATTCAACTGAATTAATTCAAGTCAATTGAGAACAAAATAAATTCTCAAATTGAATGTATTGAGAATGAACACTATCATTGCAATATGAAATGCTGCTTCAAATTATACTTTGATTTGAGTTAATTGAAAGTGAATTGACCCCAACCATAGTTGTTGCAGAAGTATTCCCAACACAAATTCTCTTATGCACAGATATGGAAAATAAACATGATATGCTAAATAATCAATAAATCCCTCTATGTCATTACTTCATTACTCTGAAGAAAGACTCCATTAAAAACAAAGGCAAGACCTACATCATCAACGATGGCCTCATTGCCATCTGAAGATAATCAGAACTGTTGTACAAAAGTAATTGCTGAGATCTGAGTTTATTTAATCAAGCATATGACTACTTAATTACAATCAGGTTGCAATTTGCTCAAGCTAATCCTTTCCTATGTAAACAAGCCAAAGAAATAAAAGTTTAGGCATCGACACAAATAAACAACAAACCCCGAAGGAGGCTTCATAGAAAATGTTGCACAATGAAAGTAATTCTATTGCCAATTTGTGGACTATAACAGAGTCCCAAAGCACAATGAGAGCAAAGCCACAACACAATTCATGATTGTAAGTAAGTCCTTGGTGGTTACACAAATATAGGACAAATGAAATACTGACAGCTGAGCTAAGAAAACATAGGACTGATACACACATAGACACACACTAACACACACAGATACATATGATGCCTGAAATTCCTGACATTGTCTATCTGTGTTTTGACAGGAGGAGGTGTAGGGGGATAATGAGTTCTCAGTGTCTATGGCTTTTTCCCTCTTTCTCTTTCCTGACATCTCACTACAGACGGGAAAACCTCACATCTGGTACCCTTGGACTCTCAAAACAAATTTCCCAGCATTTGTAATGCCTGGATATCAGCTTACCTGGATACACACATAGGCAGAGTCACACAAACACTCCCTTACCCATGCACACATACTCATATCCTGAATACACTGAGGGAACTCTCCCCCTTTTCCTTACCTCTGTCAATCATATGCGCTCACACACACACGCACACCACCATCCACCCCACCCCATCCCACACATAAACACTCATACCAAGAGTACGACACATTTTTCAATTAGGAACTCTTATACACTAATATACATCACAACATTTCACCGTGAAAATCAAGGCAATTGATCACAAATCCCATTGTCATTGTGTTTTTATCTGCATAATAACCTGTGAAAATGTGCACAAAAAATTCTACATGTGTGAAAGATGATAGTGTTCTTGTCTCACACAAAAATGTAATACTATGTGCCACAATCTGTCCACATCCTTTTGCTAAATTATAGACATGAAGCTTCTATCGGTAGCCCAGCATTCCTAGAATATCATGGCTTTGAAAAGAAGAACAACCCAGTCTTATTCATGGGTTAAAATAACAAACACTGCAGCTTCTCATACTAAATTTGTATGATACGTTACAGTGCTTTCATACACTCGTTGTTAGTGAGGGTAGCCCAATATCTTATGTATGGATTTGGCAAAAGGAATGTGAGCTATGCTGCACACACAGTTTGGGTAAATTATTTTAGGATGCTCTAAATATAAACTGGATTTAAATGGCATGGGACCTCAAGAAAGAATGTTTATTTGTTTTTCAGTTCAACAGTGTCTCTGCAAGATTCTGGGCCTCTACGCCTCCTTAATATAAGTCCCAGTCCCCTTGACCCAAATTCCACCACAGCAGGACGGATGATGTGGACCCACCCCCTTCCCGAGGCACACACATATGCAAACACAATAGCCTTCTAACCCTCTCTGGCCTCCGAAAATAAAGGAGGGGGTGTGGTCAACGTTCCTATTATCTAGAAACATCATAGTGCAAAGGAAGTTTGTAAATCTGTAAGTCTCAAACGGCTTCTCAGTCAAACTTACACCAAGCATTTGTAGAAGAAGGTACAATTAGTAAAATAATGGTTCCATAGCTGTGGATGTGTGTGTGTGTGTGTGTGTGAGTGGTGGTGGTGGTTTCTCTCACATAGTTGTTATTGTTAGGTGTAGTTGTTATATTGTCAAACCACACTGTTGTTAGGGTTAAGGCAAGCATGTCGAGACAGGAACCACAGAAATCATATAAAAACAAGTGAGCAAGCAACCGACCATCTTATATGAAACCTAAGCTCTACATCGGTTGACAGAGAACACGGCTCAGC
>OMLI01031673.1:0-13859 GCA_900302605.1 Rondeletia loricata | reverse complement strand
TGATCTCAGTGCCGCCTTTGACACAGTCGACCACTCTGTCCTTCTAAACCGCCTTGAATTATGGGTTGGCATCAATGACACTGCCCTAAATTGGTTCCGCTTTGGAATGATGAGGACCATATTGACTCAACCCCTAATCACGTGATCTCTGCCAAGCGTAAGTTTCACTTTGAGCACATGACCACACACACATACACAACAAACACACACCACACCGCTCGACTCCGCTCACATGCTCCACTTAGTAAGGACAGGCAGCCTCCTGTTATTCCCTGAATCCTTTTCTAGTCTACATGGACTGTAAAATGTGTGTGTGTGTGTGTGTGTGTGTGTGTGTGTGCGCGCGCATAGTGACGTCACTATGCCCAAATAAGGTAATTGCATCATGCCCAAATAAGGTAATTGCATCAGTCACTCACTCAGTCAGTCAGTCAGTCACGGACATTTGGGTTTCTAGGGCTGGGTCGCTATCGCTGTCCAGCCAAAAACGTATTTTACACGGGGAAACTGTATAGGTTGACACCTATGCTTTATGGATGGCTTCCTTGGTGGAGGTCTGCGCTCTACTGAGTGCACTTTCTAGAAGGGAATGTGATGGGACAGGCTCTCATCTTTACTCCAGGGAATGTTTGGAGGAATGTGTGTGATCCTTTGAAGACTGTTCCCTTTGAAGACAGAGAGGCTAAGGGAGGGACAAGTGCTGTGCCTTTTTGCAGCCTTTCTTCTCAATGACTGAGAACTTTTTCTTCACTTTCTTTTCAGCCGTCCACTTTCTCACTCTTTCCCACATTGCTCTCTGAGGATGCAAAACATCGACCTTTATCCTCATCCTTCTTGCTTTCGGAGTGGCCATAAATGCAATAAACATGTGACATAGGCACTACATCCTCCCTGTATGCGTGTTCTGGGAGCAACCATCACTGATGGTTGACACTCATTCTGGCAAAGGAAGCAGCTTTCCCTCACCAAGGCAAGCCAGGGATCTGTGGGCACAGACGTCTTCCTGTGAAATGTCACACCCTTCTGACCTCAACATCATTTTGAATACAAATCACAGTCTGTTTGCCATCTGTGGACCAAGTGGCTCCTCACTCAAAGGGCCAGGGCACCACCTTGCATACAAGTGAACAGGAGAACCATTTGAATCGAGCTATTGCAGAAAATAACCTAGTTTGGGTAATGAATGTTATCTGTAGGGACAGAGGATTTTATTTATTTATTATTTTGCATTTTATTCACTTATTTAGAAAGAGGGATTTGTAGAGATCAAAGCAGATGAGGCAAAGTCTAGACATGGGTTGTGGCAGGGTTTTTATCTTTGGCCTTTGGGGTTCCAAAACCATTTCACTATCTTCTGAGCGCAGGAAAGCCATTGGCTTAATTTATTCTGTAATGACACTCCTTCCTTTGTGGATCGTCCTCTCTTTTGCATATCGGATAGATTAAGAGGCATCTGATTGAAAGGAAAAGAGGATTTATAAGCTCTAAGTATCAAATTTTCTCTCCTTCCGTGAACCCATAATTGCATATTTTAGTTTGAGAGCAAATAGAGTATAATACGTTATCTGATTGTGGTGTCTTCCACTCAAAAAACTTGGTGTCTCATTTGAACTAAGAGCAAGCACTATCATTTGTGATCATTTGTGTCTCCAGTCTCGCCAGACGCCAGAGGGGGAGTTCCTGCCCCTGGACCAGTGTGAGCTGGACGTGGGTTTTGGGACAGGGGCGGACCAGCTCTTCTTAGTGTCGCCCCTCACCATCTGCCACGAGATCAACACCAAGAGCCCGTTCTTCGATCTGTCGCAACGGTCGCTCAAGAACGAGCAGTTTGAGATCGTTGTCATCCTGGAGGGCATCGTGGAGACCACTGGTTAGCTTCTTTTTCTCTGATCTTTTGTTTCATGGTCGTTTAGCCCATGGCGTAGTGCAATTCTCAGTAATATAAAATCAAATATTTCATTTCATGGTCTTTAAATATTCAATAGCACAAACCCTTTAGCGTCTCTATTGCTCTTTTTAATATCTCTGTCTTTCTTTCCCTCAAGCACTTCCTCTCCACTTTTCATTTCCGTTCCCTGTCCGTCTGCCTGCCCATCTTTACGTAATAGCCCGCATTCTACAATTTTCTTTGTAATTTTGCTTCCATCTTTAAATGTGTCTCCCTCTTGTCTCTTTATTGTCATCTCTCCTCTTTTTTCTATTTGAAATATCCTTCTAAATTCCTGTCTCTCACCCTCTGGTTTTTCCTCCAACCTCCTCTCTCCACCCTAGGTATGACATGCCAGGCCCGGACATCTTATACTGAGGATGAAGTGCTGTGGGGCCATCGCTTCCTCCCCGTCATGTCCCTGGAAGAGGGCTTCTTCAGAGTCGACTACTCCCAGTTCCACAACACCTTTGAGGTCCCAACGCCTCCCTACAGCGTCAAAGAGCAGGAGGAGAAGTCCTCCCTGACTTCGACCAACCCTCTGCCTGTTGCACCCACCCCCACCTCCCTTCCCCAGGGTAACGGGGGCCGTGGAGGCCGAAGGGAAAGGCTGCTGTCAGCGGACTGCGTAGACCATATAGAGGACCAAGCATACAGGCTGCCCAGCAAACTCCAGCGCATGAGCTCCACCAAGGAGGAGTACCTCCGGAGGGGTCTGAAGACTGGGGCAGCCTTGCCTGGGCAGAGGGCCGCCAGCACTGGAGACCTGCCACTGAGTATTCAGAGGTTGAGGTCCAGTTCCATCCCTGCTGGTAGGCAAAGGCAGCCAGAGGAGCAGGTCCAACTATTGTCTCTGGATGGAGATCCTGGGGAGGGAGAGCTGGAGAAACACAGACTGCCACCAGCTTTTAGCCCCATCGCTGCCCCAGCCCCAACCTCAGTCCAGATCCCCTTGGCAGGGGGTCGGCCAGAAGACAACCTGCCCGCCAAACTGCGTAGAATGAATGCTGACCGTTGACTTTTGGCGACTCTCACTAAGACTAAAAAAACACTTTGAGAATTGAATCAGGCTTGATGGGCATTGCAAGTTTTCAACAGGTAATGGAGACTAACTGTGATATCAATTTTATTTTTCTTCTGCAGATTTTGTCCAATATTTTACATTTACTTACTGGCTTTGTACTAAGTTGTCCATTGCCATAAATAGAAGGACAACGTCAATAAGCCATTCGTCCGCTCATGCTGAGTCATTTTTGAAAGATCACCATCTGTGCCCCACACTGATTCACACTGACAACACCTTTGCCCTTGTGTTCACTCATTTCTGTTCTATTCTCTCGAATTGCATCAAAAACTCTTATTAACTCAGATGATGATACTTTTTAATTAATCAAGCACCAAAGTGGCAATCACAAATAAGATCATATGCACTGGAAAAGCTCTGAGAAAATGGTAGACAAAGGATTGTTTTCCTTTATCGAAAGTGGTGTGTGAAACCCGAACTGGGTCAAATTGTGATAAAAATCCTGCTGCGTAAGTCCACCTTAAGTGAGTTGTTATATTTATGTATCAAGTTGTTATATTTATTTATTTATCAAGTTTATTTGAATTTCATTTGAGTTTTGTGCTTGCTACTGTAAAATTGTAACAATTTTGTACTTCTTGGTGCAGTACTTGCATTAGTCCCTTATGAACAGGGGTGAACAAATGTAATCACAGATCAAGTTTGGACTGCCAACTTTCTTTCATCATGAATTGATTTATGAAAATGTAAAACAAATGTTTGGGATTGCAGGAATGCTGACATCAGGGGATAGTATACTTACTTACTTTTTAATGAATGGTATTAATATAGCGTATTAATGCTATTTCAGGCATTTAAAAAAAACGTCATATTACCACTGCAAAATAAAGTTTTTGAAAGCACAAGGTCTCTGTAACTATATTATTAAATGCTGTATCACCGAACTATCGGTTTCATAAATCTGTAACTAATGTATCTTATATTGCTGTGCATCTCCTGTAGTGTATTTGATCACATGCATTCGACACCCAGAGGTATTTCAGCCTGCAGAACACATCACCACTAGCTCATATGTAGCCTCACATGATGGTTAAGCCAACATCTATCAAATATTAACCCCACTAAATTTGCAAGTGTGTTGTATCTTTTTTGAAACAGTATGAAGGTTGAGAGGCGTAGAGAGTACAGAGTAAAGGAAACTCCACCAGCTCAAGACATCTAATGTGGAAACTCAGAGTCTGGACCCAAATACAAACACAGGTAGGCGTAGCAGGTAGGTTTAAGCAGGATACTTTACTCGTGGTCAAGAGGCAGAAATACAGTCGGCAACAGGCACATCATAAAAGCTAACAAACCGATATCAGCAGTCAGGCAAGAAATAGACTGGCTAGAACGCTAAGACTAACTCAGACGATCCAGACAGATGTGCAGGTGCAGAAGAAGGGAACACAGTGGACAAGGCAGGAACTACAGGGCCTGGGAGAAACAGAGAACACACACAGGCAGGACTAGGGAGAGATGGAGGTAGAGGAAGAAGGAGATGGAGAGGCAGATGCAGGCGTAGCCCTGACAACATCCTTCCTAAGCATCCTTGAAATCAAAGCCCTTAACTTTCACTTAAGGCTGTGGGTGTGGGCTGATTATTGTAGTTCTCTTGAGAGGCTGACATAAATCATGACAGTGTTTACCACGCTGCTCGATGGCACCGAGTTCATTTGTCTTGATTGTGTCTATCGAGACGTACTCTGGAGTATTGCCTTGAGTGAGGAGGGCTATTTTCCAGCCATTACACATCTGAGGATGTCCAGACCAAATTAGTCATTCTTCAAAGAATAGCATAAAATAGAAATATGATTATGTAACATAATCATATTATTGACATTGACAGTACAAAATGACCTCTGCTCAGCTTGAAATTAAGTTACATGGATGATGGGGTGAAGAACAAACCAGAGGCCATCCTTCATACAGACATAATACTGTATAATGATGGATTCAACTGGAAAATAAATCGTTTTGTTACTTTCTCTATCATTAAATTGTGCTTGGAAAATTTATTAGTTTTATTTTCAGTTCAGTGGCTCTTCCTTGGTGGGATGCAGGTTGTTACATCCATAACAGATCGGGGGGGAAATGCTCTGTTGGACACGTGTTAGATCTGAATCAGCCTCTGTCTCTGCCCTCCTGAGATGGATGAGATGCGTCCAAATCAAGTCACAAAGCCTTAAAAATCACTCAAATGTAAATGTTTACATGATTGGACGATGGTGTAATATCAGGGTGATACCGTTGACTTTTGGTGACTGTTGAGATTTGGCCATATAGTAATTTATACGGTATATATACTGTAGTTATGTTAATAGTTATATCTCTTAAGACGTGTGTGTCTTGGGATATCCGAACACTAAAAATGAAATGTGTGTAAGTGTTGTTTTCTTACTTGGAAAGAGTGTTAAAGCAAAAATCCACAATAAAACAAAACTATGATCTTAGACAGTTCAATTAATATTTTTGAAAATTATTAGCTCTCTCAAAGCTACAAGAGAACCAAGGCTATATGTTTTACATATTCAGGAGATAAAACCCAGAGCTGCTCATTGGAGACCAAGTTTGTGGACTCTAGATCCAAATGAGCTTTATTTCATTGTAGTGCTAACTTTCATGAAGTGCAACATCTGCCTGTATCCCTATAAAATCACCCAGGGGTGCTATCAAAATGTCCACAAAGTCCATCCTATTCATCAGCATCAGGATTGCTCTCTTGATGACATCAAAATAATACTGACTCATTTGTTTCTACCATCCAAGATCATGAGAATAATGTATTTGAGTTCTGTTTTACAATGAAATATCCCTTTTACAGTTGCTGGGCTTATTTGTTTAGGAGCTTCCAGCTGAATCAAACTCAAGTCATTGTCATGTATAGTTGAAGGTTGCATCTGGACGCGACCATAGAAGAAGCTGTGGGTGTGGTGCGTGACTCTGTGGGCTCTGTGTGTCTGCATGTTTGTCTTTGTGCACAGGGAAACACACTGTGATGCTCTCAGTCTCAGGAGGAGCGCAGCGATCACATCACACATCAACATTGACCAGATGCTCATCCATAGTCAATGAGCACAAAAATGTTTCATTTGGCCAGTTGACATACATGCAGTCATCTGCAGGCAAGTTGCAGCTATGAATAAATTGGTATCCATGAGATTATGTCGCTTTAAAACTGTGAAGAGAGGTCGCTGTCAGAGGACTGATGAAGAGACTGTCAAACTATTGAAGAAGGTGGAGAGAGAGTTTCCCTCCCTCAGGGGACACTCCATCTCTTGCTAAATGCACATCACTTCTTTTCTTCACATGTATCCCCAAAAGTATTTTCCAAAACAGTTCAGAAACATTGCAGAGTAAAAAGTATGGGCAATTTAAACTTCCAAGAGGACTTTTTCCAGAGCTGATGGCAATACCACATGACATTTTATTGAACAGAAAATGCCCAAATGGTCAAAATGTTATATAGAGAATCGACCGGATCCTAAATATCCTTTTGATGACCGTGAGATATCGCAGCAGGCATCTTTTACTTGTGGTGTGGGCTGTGTTGTGCCCAGAGGCTCGCTCTGGGCAGGCGGGGTAAATAGTGCTTAGCTCTACCCTGCAGAATCTCAATAGCTTTTCTTCTGTGTCTTCTCCACGAGTCACCGTGTGTCACGTCAAGCGCTCTTTATTCTTGTAGATAAACACTTTGGATTCATCGACTTGCTGTGCTGTACTATACATTCAGAGTCACAATAATTCGTTTTGGTCTCTATAAAGAGAGCTTTCTCCACTTTTTCTCCTTCTACTGGACAAACTACATGTAATCTAAAAAGCCATGCAATCTCAGATGTCTTTCACTACATACCTATTTTTCACTACATATCAAAAGTGTATTGTATACATTGTCATCCATGGTATGACTTCAACGTTTAGTTTTTTTATAAAACCTATTCAAAAGATTTTTTTTAATAAACCTGAGAGATGATTACAAATAATTGCCAACTGTTTCTCTGAGTGGAAGGTTTAGTGTGTAAAGTTTAATTAATTTTGGCTATTTTCACATCAATCTTGTTCAGAATCATACCACAGATAGTTAGATAATGTCACTGCTCTCTGCAGATAACTCAAACCTGTGATTGAAGACATTTTGGCTAAGTACTTCACTCCAAAAAAAACATCAATTTTAACAATTAATTGAATCTTATATTGAGTGATAAAATCTTGTTTATCTTCAAGTGAAAAGATCTGCTAATGGGTTGAGTTAAATTCAGCTTGTTTCAACAATGTTGTAGAAACAACATGACCTGTTTCAAGACAGTTTAGATGACACCATACATTTAATGTTGATACTGTACTTGCACCCTTAGAACAGCTCTGATTGGTTGTTGCCCTCACCAGCTGTAGCCCCTGTCTAAAGTACATGTTTCACATAAATAGTCCTATAGTAAAAATTCCATCAGTGTTTTTGAATCATGGATATCTCATGAAATTAAGCTCTTCAACTATTTTTGTACATTTACTGTGCATTTTTGAACCTGTACGATGAATTATACATCTGAAGAAGGTAGAGCGTCTTCTTTCCCAATTCTCAAAGTAGTAGTAGCTCCAGGAAAGGGTTATGTTGTCCCCTTTAATGGCAAGTGATACTTCCCGGGATGATCCTGATTGCAACCTGTTCAGTGTGAGAGCTAGACATGTGCCAGCCTCATTACCAGCCCTGTCACTCCATTACAGGGCGACACAATCTTATTACACACACTCTTTTTTTTGGGCGTCCTAATTGGGTTCTCCCAGCAAGAGTTTCTCAAACCTGTGAATTACAATCCTGCCACTGTGAATACAAAATCAGCCACTGCACATTTGCAGATAATGCGCCACGGAATGGATGCCACTCCTTTGAATCGGTAATTGTCTTCACAGGCCTTTCTTTGTTTTAAATGGAAGGGATCCTGAATTGTTTAAGACTGTTGGCTGAAGAGTTAGTGAAGCAGACAGAATGAAGCAGATCCATCATTTATGGTCTAAGCCAAACTGCTAGCATGTTCCTCTGTCTTGAGAAAGGCATGCTTGTGCAATGAATATTTGATTGATCGTTTAATAAGTGAAAAGCACTGCTTGGGGAAGATGTTCCTGCCTAAATGTGCGTCTCCATCTGTCTACAAAGAACACTAGACAAAATGGATGACCTAAATATTTTGTTCTACAGGTTAAATGGATTCGTTCTCTGCTTTGCCTGAGAGACAGTTTATCACAGGCAACAATGGTGCAAAGATAGAATAATTAATGATATTTGATTACGTTTCAGGGTGAAAAGTGTTATGATTTCACTATACGAAAGATGTTTCCTTTGCTTTTTGTTCTCTGCAAAGCGGTAGAAGCTACTTATTTTCAAGGCGCCAAATTGTCCTTTCTCATTCAAATAAAACTGCGCTCTGCTCTGTCCTTCTCCCACACATCGTCCTTGCTTGATTCAGGTGAGTCCTTCACTGGGTACAAAGCCATCATCCTTGTCTTTGATATGCGGCACATGGCAACCTTGACCAGCTAAAACAGAGGGTGCATCACACCGTTAATCTTCCAAAAGCCCCTGTATCACTCACACAATTCGCAGCCTTCAAAATAATTATATTCCCCTCTGGATTACTTCAAGTAACACCTTCAAAAAATGACTTCTTCATGTCCCTGGAACTTTACATATTCAAATTCTGTCATCTGTGTGACTGTAATGTTAGATGGCAGACAAATCCCTTGTGACACAGACAGGCAACATTAGTTGTCACTCTAACAATGGACCAGGCTCCTGACAAGAACTACAGCATAATATGATTTTGACTTTTCCTGTGATGGGAGGTGTATTGGGGGGTTTTCAGTCATAAGGATGAAAGAGGTCATGTTCTTCAGCACAGGGGAAAGTGCCTGAGCTACAAGGCATGCACACTAAACATCTGCAGAGTGCTCAGAATTAATTCAGAGAAGCACCCAGATATTGTAATTAGGTAAGATCCCTTCAACACTGTTGGTGGCTTCTTGAGTTCTGACTCCAACTTCCAATCTCTCCTGACTTTATCAATCCACAGAATTAATTTGGCTTTAATCACCGGCAGGCCAATATTTCCAAGCTTTGCTGAGGTGTATCCTATCAAATTAGATTGGCTCAAACACAAGCAAATCTGATTTGCCGTGCAAACAGACTCATTCTGCCCAGTGTTATGACAGCTGATTGAGCAGTGGCTGTGTCAGGCAGACCAAATTAGATAAATAATTCAAACTTTCATTATACCCAGATGCTTGGAGACAATCCCCAGATGAGCTGACATGAGATGGGCATAGTGAGTCTCAGAAATGAGGAGCGTGCTTCTTCAGCAATGAAGGAGAGTGTGACAAATTACAAGCCTTAACCCTGAGTTCTGTTTGAGGACAAAACATTTTAATTCAAAATTCATATGAGCCTACAGCAGACTTTCTGGTTCATATTTGAAGGTATATGAAAGTGAAGAAAAGAAACGACAAAGTTGTCATTAGGTCAAGCCCTTAGCTACCATTAG
The DNA here is from genome assembly GCA_900302605.1 of Rondeletia loricata. Taxonomy (NCBI): domain Eukaryota; kingdom Metazoa; phylum Chordata; class Actinopteri; order Beryciformes; family Rondeletiidae; genus Rondeletia; species Rondeletia loricata. The sequence goes on along the minus strand of OMLI01031673.1, from coordinate 4,336 downwards.
CTCTGTCACGATTACAAGGATTTGACTGCCAAACTGGCAACTCTGAACACATTCCCTATTAGTGCAGCAGAATAACGACCAATCAAATGCCAGTCTAGCTCATTCACCAGTTTCAGGAAAAACTGCAGATGAACAAACAAGCTCTCCAATCTGGCAAACACACAAGCGTTGAGTCCACATGTGCTAGACCGGCACACGCCAAATAATGCTAGCAGAAGCTGCATCTGTCCCTGAGCCTCCCTCTTGCTGTGATCCAGCTCCCGCCCAGCTGATTTACGGCCTGTGGTTGAGGTTAATCGCTGCGTAGTGGGGACAAATTGATAAAGCAGCTGCAGTGAGTCATTCACACCCCAAATACTGACCACTTTCCTTTCGCTGCAACAGCATCTTTCCTCCTCAATTCTGCTTGCCACTGACAAAGCAGATTGTTGCTGATCACAGAGTAATAGTTGGCTGTGCAACAGAACCAGTGGAAACAAATGGGAAGTATAACTGAAATGTACAAGACTGGTGACTGGTGGAATGAGTTTGAGTTTCCCTCTATTGTGAGTAATACATCTCCGTCTATATGTGCTCTGTATACTTGATTGTTTGTAGGTGGGTGCACATGCTTTCTCTCTCTCTCTCTCTCTCTCTCTCTCTCTCTGACTTCTGTAGCTTAGTACTTATTACACTGGGAGTATTTCCAATCAATTAGCTCTGCATTATTTACCCAGCAAGTCTTTGCAGGATTCATTCAGACAACAGCAATTATCTCTAGTCTAGTCCATTCCCTAGCAGTCTGGCAGGAAAATGGATTGTGGCCTAACACTATGATGACATGCTTCCAGTTGACAGTACGACGGTTTATTATTCCTCCTTAATGCTCAGTCTGTCCAGTTGAAGGATTTCATTTCAGTTACTGAAAAATGCAAGGCCTAATATTCAAAACTCCTCAAGTTGTTATATATTTCAAAAGTAAATCATTTTGTTGGAGTAGATGTAACTCTCTTTAAATGGTGTAAAGGTAGAATTTGGAATGAAACTTCCTCCTCATGAGGAATACCCCGGTACACATAATCGTCCTGTACACACACTCATATTGACCATCTGTGGCTTGATTGTCAGCAGTACTGGGAACATTGCTAAGACCATCACTCCCCGTCCCCAGTTAGTGTGGGAGATGGCCATCTGTGATAACAAGAGCCAATTTGAATGTATCAAGGAACATTTGTGACAAAATGACGTCTGGGCACAATTTCCTGACTTTCCAGACGGTTTAATTTTGCTTTTCACTCATTATCTTGATCACATATTGTGCGGTGGGAAGTGGGTGCTTGGATAATAAATCACATTCTGTCCAGTGACTCTTGACCCGCTTTAATAAAGTGAACTAATGGAGCTATTGGTAAATACATTCCTTAACACATTAGCAATGATGCATCAATCACATAGCCCTGCAGCAAATAGAAGCTATAAAATACAGCAATAATGTCTGCTACCTTGTGGAAGGAAAGCGGGTCAAGTGATCCACTCACCACCAGGATTTGATTTTGAGTCTTCCATTCCCTAGTCGTGTGTCAATGTTATTACAGCACAGCATGTCATGGTAATTATCTACTGAGGAGGAGGATGGGGTATATGTGGAATGCCCTTGAGACAAGAGCTGCGTGCGTGTGTGTGTGTGTGTGTGCGTGTGTGTGTGTGTGTCCGCGCGCGCGTACATGCAGACTTTACGACAAGACAGTATGGCAGCTGAGATGTTGTTAGGATAAAAAGATATTCGTCTCCGTTTCACGCTAAATGCTTTTCCAGAGTGGTTCGTTGCCATCTGTTTCTATTGAACTGTAAGGTCATTGCTGAGGGAAGCCAGGTTTGCATAATTAGGATAAGCAGAAAGCATTGTGCAAGCATAACGTACAGCACATGTTCAAGGTGCAACTTATAAAGCACGGTGTAATTGTATGGACAACTATGCTTTCTGTAGAGTTCCATTGTGGCCTGGCTGTATGGCAGCAAAAGGAACTTGCAGAATGCTTGCTTAACATGTTTCATCTGACAGGAGAGATCAATGCACTGATTTAGAGTGAAACTCCACTTTTGTCAGAAGACAAGGAACATTTGTGAGGAAACAAAGTCTAAGTTCAGGACATGGACCATATGTGATGTCTTTAATTTAGTGATATTACCCTTTAACTGACTCAGCTCCACATTTTGGGCTGGTACAATACAGCTCCCCTCGCTCATCAGTATTCACAATGAGTCTTGTGTCCTGAAATGCACTTCAGAAGACTTGCCACGCTCTAATTTCCCATAAAGGGGAACAGGCTGATGAAATTGCTCCTCAGAATATCATTCCCATGACAAATCAATATCCCACTAAAGAGTTGGTTGTCTGATTTTTTTTTTCTGTGGCGACCTTTTGAACTATTGCCAGCAAAGAGCTGTGATGATTAAACCAATTAGGTTTAAAGTGTCACACAACTTAATAACAGGAAGAGAGGTCAGTACAGAATGCATACAGGAAGAGAACGTGTGCTAATTAGATTGGCCATTCAGCTTTCATGATCTTTCCTTGATATTGAATCCAGGAAACGCTATGTAACACTATCCAGTGAATAAGAACTGGAGGTCTTGTGTTTTCTCCATGGACTACCTTATGGTTAGGGACATCGTTTTCACGTCATGGGGTCTTTAAGAGCTTAGAAGTATGTCAGTAATCTTTGTGACAATAGTGGTCAGCATGTTCACAGACTGTCTTCTTCTTGTGGTATTAGTGCTACCTGTGATTGGCAAGCGTGACATCACAAATATGACAAATATGACAGACAGTGTCACAAGCCGGTGACACACACACACACACACACGTCCAATCTCACATCGATGGCTTTGATGTCGATGACAGATGTGTCATTGAGTCCGGCTCAGATGTCAAAGCCGTGACCGTATTTTATTTAGGGTAACTGGGTGGCCTGGTGGTCAGAGACACCATGCTGTAACTGAAATGCTTACCATTTACACAAGGTCAACAGACACATGACCTTGAGCAAGACACTGAACCGCTACAGCCTCTCATTGTTAGCTGCTCTGGATAAGAGCGTCAATGCTAAAAAAGTAAAGCAGAAATAAGGCAATATTGACACTAACACATTGCATTCACAGCCAGGATTTGTGTTTACTTTGAAGTAAACCTGTGATTTGACTAAGTATGTTGCTCTGCATCCTTTCCAGCATGCTCTTGAAACAACAGTGTGCTAAAGCAGGTTGCATTCATTTTCATTAACAGCGGACAAATCGCGTTTGGGAAATGCTTAATCAGATTGTGTGTGCTGTTGAGGTCTGTGGTTTCTTATGCAACCTTGTGCTCCATCAGCCGGGGGCAATTTTAGATTTGATTACTTGATTGATTTGATTACTCAATGATTTAATCAACAGAGTAACTGCTAAGAATACTATTGTTGTTCTGGGCAGCTCATAGGTGTAAATGTATAGAACTGTATGAATATGAAGCTGAAAACAACATGTGCTCAGCAAACCTGCCGTGCATAAATGAAGTTATAAAACCTGCGTATTTTAAAAGATATATATATTTTATTTTCACATTTTTAAACAGTAAGAAGACAACACCAACATCTAATAAATAAATTATACAAAAACTAAATAAATAATGCTAAAAATAATATGAAATACAAACAAACAAGGCTATTATTTCAAGAAAATGACAATATAGATTATTAGACAAGTCAATTCTCTTCTAAATATTTAAGAAATATCCCCCAGGTCCTCTCAAATATTTTTTGTGTTCTGGGCTTATTGAAATGTATTTCTGCTTATCCATTTGTATGACGAGTAGCATTTCATTTAGCCAATTTTACAAAGCAAACCCACATATTTACATATTTTTATGATATATTCATGATCATTATGACGATCATTTTATAATTCCTATTGATTCATTTGCTAGCCCAGACGTTGAGTTTAATAATTGATTATAACTAAGCATCATTAAATATATATCAGCGGAGCTTTGGTCAAATGCTCCGACAATGAAATGCCCATGAACACTGACAAGCAGCAATGCTTGGAGAATGCACTGATGACCAGGATAATTTAATTGCCGCTGATTTCTTTCTCCTCAAGGGTATGTATGGACATCACACACACACACACACACACACACACACACACACACACACACACACACACACACGTATTACTATACTTGTGAGGACATTCCTTTGACTTGACATAGGTAGCTCAGTCCCAGAATGCAATACTGCTGTGTGACAGACAAAGGTTAGGTTAGTATATTTATACTTGACTGCAAAGGGTGAACTTACAAGTAGTCATATAATCA
>OMLI01031670.1:0-10681 GCA_900302605.1 Rondeletia loricata | reverse complement strand
ATCACCATAATTATCATAACCACTGCTTGTTCTGAATTGTAAATTGGATCCTATGAAGTAACTCGCTACTTGAGTAGTTTTTTAATAATAATAATAATAATGGATTGGATTTATATTGCGCCTTTCCATCACAGTGTGATGCTCAAGGCGCTTACAAAAACCATTATTCATTCATGCACATTCGCACCGGTGGTGGTAAGCCGTGGCCACAGCTGCCCTGGGGCAGACTGACGGAGGCGTGGCTGCCAATCTGATCATTCACACACATTCACATGAGGCAAGGTGGGTAAGGGGTTAAGTGTCTTGCCCAAGGACACACCGGCATGTAAACTCAGCAGGAGCGGGAATCGAACCGCCAATCCTCCGATCATTGGCCGACTGCTCTACCTACTGAGCTACAGCCGCCCTAGTAGTTAGATGTTACCAGTTACGAGCCAACACTTGTACGTATATAACCAGAGGTTGTCCCAACTACAGTTCGGAGCCAAATCTGGAGGAGGTAACACAGGTGTGCAGAGTCAGTCTTTCTGGTAAGCCAGGAATTCGTTTTGGACACTCTGCTGGTGCCTCCTTTTTCCTGTGAAAATATTGTATTTACAACGGCATTTACACTGCAAGTTGCCCCAGTGGGTGGCGGTTTGCGCATTCCCCTCCAAGCGACATAGTTGCCCGGCTGTTCCGTGGCTTTGCTCACGGTCCTGTTTAAAAAACAATGTAATAGTGGCATGAGTGAAACTCTTCAAATTCTCTCCAGAAAAAGCAAGAGTACACACAAAAAGGACTTCCTCACAACTTTTGCTCAATTGAAGTAACATACTAATATACCATTAAGTGATTACAGATTTAGGTATTATTACATGTAGGTAACAATGTATTGTCCAATAACCAGGCTCACACTGCGGTGTGAGGTGACTGACCTCCCTCGTATCTGTTGCCTTCGCAGGTTCCAATGTGACTGTGAACTCAGTCCATCCGGGGTCGGTGACCTCTGAGCTGACCAGACACTCGACCCTCATGACAATAATTTTCACCGTCTTCTCCACGTTCCTGAAAACCCCGCGGGAGGGAGCGCAGACAACCATCTACTGTGCCGTGGCAGAGGAGCTACACTCTATCTCTGGGAAACACTTCAGGTAGATGACAAACGATTAGGCGATTCATTAGATTCACCTCAGACCTTTTTTTTTTTATGTTTTAAAAAGTGTTGAATATAGAGTTGAAATGTCGTGTTCTGGAGGTCAATTTCCCATTCATTTTTCTCATAGGGGATTTGATTATTACCCATAACGTTTTAACAGTGTAAGGTAGACTTGCCATGAGCTATTAGATTGTCAAACGACTATATATGTTCCTGTTGAAGCCAGTCAATCTGATTTCAACTTGGTTAAGAAATCATGTTTTATTCCTGAGTTCCTTGTGAAATATGACACAACCCACAAGCTTTAGCGAGTTCCCACCAATTGGAGTGGTTGCTGTTACCATGGAAACGCTACTCGCTCCAAAGTTGCGCCTCATTGGTCGCCAGATCAGAGCAAAGTAACGTTAGTCAGCTAGCGACCTGTATCGGTGCTAGGCACTGATCCACCATGGTTTTACTGTCAGACATGAAGTCTGTTTTTAGGGATGAGGAGAAGTGTGTATAGGGGCGAAAATCATTACAAATCAGTAATCTCAATTTTATTATATATATATATAATTTAGTATCACTGTTGAAAATGAGGGAAAGGGAATCAATGATGTCACTTGCAATGCTGTATAGGATGAGTAGTTCATTCCCTCTTAAAAAACGTAATATACCCTTGCCTTTTTTCATTTTTCATATTTGTTTTTTCAGAATCTATTGTTATAAGCTCATGATTCAACTGGTAGCTGATTGGTTCCGTACAAGTTCACTGCACCCACACCTTCATTAGCCTTTATGTAAGAGCCATTCTCCCTCTTTTTCAGCGACTGCGCCCCTGCCTTCGTAGCCCCACAGGGGAGGAGTGAGGAGACGGCAAGGAGACTGTGGGACGCCAGCTGTGAGCTTCTTGGTATTGAGTGGGACTGATTCAGCCTTTTACCGCCATCTATCTCATCTATCTATCTCAGTTCTCAAACGAGTCCTTATCCTTTCGGTTATTATCCATTTCATTTGTTTCATTATGGTTTTGATTTCTTACCCAATGAGATTTGAGCAGTCAGGTAATAATGGTACCATAATGTGAAGTTGCTCTTTTTTGTGTACCATTGCAGTAATTACATTATAATAACTTGAGTATTTTGGTATTCCACAACTGGACCTTTCAGCAGTTCCTCAAACCAAAACCACTCAACTGTATTATGTATCACAAATACTTTGTTATATATTTTTGTGGCACAATGTGAATACAGTGTAGGCAAAAAAGCACTTAATGTATTGTAATGTTGTAGGATACTGTGAAGGGTCAAGCCAGGGTAAATGACGAGCCTCTTATGGAACTTGTGTTTTTTGATTTCTCCTTCAGTTACTCCAGAATTTGCAACTAAATTGCTAGATTTTTGTGCCAGCTTTTCTGAAAAATTGCAAGGGTATTTACAATGTTTCCAGTTTGATTAAAATTAGCAATGTATCAAAGATTACTGTCAATTTGTGCCATGATTAGAGTTTATTGCTTAAATTGCAAGAATGTATTATGTGAAAATTGTAGTCCGTGTAATTTTTAAACAATGTGAGTTTCCAATTTTAAACATGTCTGACTTAGTCAAAATCACAAGCCTTTGCAATATTTGCAGTGAAATGTTGCATTTGGATTCCCAAAAACTGCACATTCCTCTTTTACGATTACAAGGTTTCCCCTATTTATGTTTCCTTCTCAGCATTCACCACAAGCAAGGTTGCCAAGAGTTTAGATATTGGTGTTTTATACAAAAGTGAAACATGCCTTTTACTATACTTAATTCATGTTAAGAGTTGAATGTTTACATTTGATGTAAATAAATGGAAATATTACTACAAGTTGGCTTGTAATCATCCTTTCAAATACTCGTCAGAGATCATCCAAATACTGTCAGCACTGTAAGAATTGGATCAGTATAGACTTTCTTTGCTGTTAACTCTCTTACAGTGCAGTGTGGATTTCACATTTAAAGATGAATAAGAGGCAAAAGAACAGGCTGCCACATTTAGATTCTTGGTCTTTACTCCATGTTAAACAGCACCAGCAAAAAGACCAACGCACTGCTCACTGCTTAATGCTCAATACTTAAACCACTGACTGTATACTTATACACAAAGACAGAAATGGATGTTCTTAATCATGGAAATGTTGAGTCAGGTTTTATCAACATGGCTAATGTTGAAAACAACCAATCTGAAAAGGCAGATTAAACATTAAGTCACCTCATTTCAATAAACTGGATAGCATTACCCTCAATATTCCATTATTTCAGTATTACAAGTTTTTTAAATTTCATTTTATTTTACAAGGGATGGAGAAATCAGTTATAATTCAAAACTCTTAGTCTCTGCAACATGAAAGCAGTTACGTTATTCCATATTTTACACTTTTTCCCAAAGACATTTTATAATATAGTATAAAGTGCGGCAGTGATGAGACAACAGTCCAAGTTAAGGAGGATCGGAGTACAAGAATGTCATATGGGTGTATCTCAATAGTCTAAAATGGCTTATTTTCATCTCTTGCCCATCAACACTCACTATGTAAGATATTTTCTACCTCTGTGTCTTCTGTCTGCTGCAGCTGAGGGGAACGAGGCAAAGGAGCATTTTTACAGTTTTGAAATGCACACAATAGCCAACCTACAGCTTCTGCAAAACAGACATACCTCTGATCATGTGATCAGACAAGCTCTGAAAGACCCTGCTCTCAAACTGCAAGATACCACACATCTCGTGTCCTTGAAACGGCAGCTGCAGTAACATGGGTGATTGTCATGTAAATGAACAAAAAGTACTTTCTATATCCTAGAAAATATGTTATATGGTGACAATACCTTTTACAATGGCCTTATTCCAGTGTATTAACCTGTTTATTAACCTACGGAAAAGTATTGTAAGAACACAATATTACTGTGTGGGTACTTGATAGAAATCTCTAGTGCTGAAACGATTAGTCAATTAATCGATTAGTCAATCGACATTAAAATAATAGATCATAATTTTGATAATCGATTAATCGTTTTAGTCATTTATCAAGTAAAAATACCAAACATTTGCTGGTTAATACACTGGAATAAGGCCATTGTGTATTAAAGTGTTACCCGTTTTCGCTATTATCTTCTTTTGGCCAGGTTGTAGGTTTGTGAAATTAACAGGCAAAACCAGAAATCCACATCAAAATACAACAATATGGCAAAAGTTAAATCCTTTTTTGAGACATCACTTGATTGTTTATATGTGTATGTCAACCATTACAGATACACAAGCTGATTTAGTTTAGTTCAAACAGATATGGGTTATGGGTCACATCTCCTATGAGAACAAAGTGAAAGTATGATTTCATATCAGTGACAGCAAGGGGTAATTATTATTACACATTACCAAAACATTCATCTGTGAGGATACTATGCATCTATTCACTCTATGTTGTGAAAAACACCTTTTCATACACATCCTGAAGAGGAGACATAATAACTAGCCACTCGGACACAATAACAATGACTAGAGAGTTGATCTTGATCATGATTTCAATTTAAATAACGTTTGAATAAGTTCAGCTCCTCACATGGTCCATACCAGGGTCCCTTTCTGCATCCAACTTACAACTTTTTAGTTTCTTGGAAAATTCTTCATACCATCTACATGTATATGTAAATTTTCGGCCGAAATTAACATTCATTAAGCGTTTTTTATTGCCAATGAGTGAATTCTCCGTAACTAATGAGAACTAATGACACCAGCCTTGTCTCTCTCTGTTCAGCCGTTCAGTCTCTGTATGAGCAGGACTGTGGAGGAATCGGGTCGAGTTTTTGCGGCAAATCTACCGGATGTGATGTTATGCGCGTTCCCGAGCCTGCCTCTCACACACACACACACACACGGGGCACGCACGACCAGGAGCGCGTGTAAGAGACTGACTGCAGTTCCCCTAACAGCCACTGTCATACACTGTGTCAGTAAGAGTAACAATTTACATATAGGGCCTTTAAATGCCCTTTCAGTATTGATATTACTTTCCCTTACCAAAAGGGAGTATAAGCTGAAAAAATTGTCAGGAAATGTGCTATATAATGGCAGGTAAAACAGACAGGTAAACAGCATCATCAAGAAAACAAAATGTTCAGTTTCCTAAAGGATTGAACATGTACCATTATTTTCTTGCCAGGTGACATCTTTGTAGTTTCACAGCTCATTACGTTTTCATCTGAATACAAACGTTATTCACCCACAAAGAATAGGAAGGACATAAAAATTGAAAAAGGAATTACAAGCAACACAGATATTGTTGGAGGCTTTCCAGTCAGTGAAAGATATCTTCCCTTTTGGCTGAGGTAGGAGATAATTCTGAGATAAATACTGAGTTATGGATATGCCGATACGTGTAAGAACTATCTGTGTACATTGCAATTAGCAATTTTGTTACATATAGTGGCTGTCATTCCGCTGCGGTAACATTGTTCCCTCTCCATCAACAAAGATGAGAGTTACCATCAAAATATTTCCGGAATGGAAATAAAGCACAGTGGTGATTCCTTTACTATCAGGAGAAGGGTAGACCGCACAAACAAAAAGCAGTCAAGGTGATCATCAGGGTTCCTAAATGTTTTCCATTTCAAATTCCACACTTTTTCGAGACCGTACAGGAATACACCAAGTTTTTTGGCAGATTGGCCCGTTGGTCAGCTTACTCGTTAAGTGATTTTAACATAAACACCAAAATCATTCATGTGACTCTGGTAGATTTTTGGCCCCAGTGCTCCATGCTAATACATGCATACATTATGTTGAGTGATAGTAGGTGATTAGCATTATCTCAAACGTGAGAAAATGAGAACTTGTAGCAGCTCTAAAGCTAAATATTAAGTAATCTTAAATTATATGCGGCTAAGTCTGGTTGTTTTCAATAGGAGATTGGTCAAATTTACAGGAAATATTATATACTGTTTTGAATTACTAGGGACTATTTTCCCTGTTTCCATGGGAAGTGACGTTGGTGGGCAACGGGAGACTGTGTACACCCAAAAATCACTGCGCAGTGGTTGCTCACCAGAAATAGTTCATTAAACAAACCTGGCTACATCAGCTAAAGATTATTCATGAAAAAAATTAATGAATCTACAGGCCATGTAATAAAAACAGTAACAACTTTTGTATTACTAAAAGGTCAGTCTTATTTAGATAATGCTAGTTGCCTATCACTCAACATAGCATATGCTAAAGTGTTAGCATGGAGCGCCAGGGCGAATGTTCTACGAATGACACATGGATGGTTTTGGTGTCTATGTTCTCATCACTTAACGGGTAAGTTGATCAACAGGCAAATCTCCCACAAACTTGGTGTATTCTTTAACGGCATAGCAATGTGACTCTCAGCTAGGCCACTACACTCTATATTATTCTTCACAAAAACAAATATCACAATATGTGAAATGATAGTTTCTCTATAACTACATACAATGTGTAGTTATATGTATGTTAGGGCTTAACAATACGTTTACCCCATATGTTTCCAGACCTGCGTAGGAACCCCGGATCATGACATCTGCAGCTCTGTTTCTCAGTTCAAGTGCTGTCTATGTTTTCCCTTGTTAGGCCGTCTATGTCATTACCTAGCGTTGGGTCGGCCCTGGCGTTGCTGGGAGGTCTTGTTGTGGTGTTCAGAAAGCCACTGGCGACAGATATTCTGCATCACTGAGTCCTCTGCTCCCTCAGCGGCCTGAAGGACCTCCTGGACCAACGGGCCTGCCCGGCTCGACTCCAGCTTCACCGCCAGCAGATACGCTGGTCGCAGCTTGCTGCACAGCAGGTAGGCCTTAATCTGCGGTCAGAGGAATAATAATGATAAGAACAACAATACTAACTTTCTTTTATAGAACTTTCCAAAAGCAAAGTCTATAAATGTGCATTTAAGAAGTGATTTAAAAGAAGATACCGATGTTGCTAGTATGATCCCCTTGGGCAGGTCATTAAGTCTAAGTGCCCTAATAGCAAAAGGCGCAATCACCTTTTGACTTTAATCTATGGGGAGTTTGGAATTGCTAGAGTTGGAAGAATAACAGACTTCACTAGAGAGCAAGGTGATATCACTGGGAAAGTGAAGATAAAGGAGGGAAGAGTAAAGGATGACCTTAACAAGAAGAATATCCAGCACTCTCAAAAAAAAAAGTTGTGTTTTCCTTTAACAGTCACAATGACCATGTCTCAGTTATAGGGCCGTCAGCAGCATCAATGTACAACATACTGTATGTCAGCTGAAACACGGACAATGTACAGTTGAAACATGGACATTGTTGTGAGCCTTTTATTATCACATCACTTTGTCTTTCTTTGTTTTTGTTTTTTTAATTGAGCACCTCCAGCCTCTATTTGTAAAGGACAGCCTCAGGCAAGAAAGTAGATAATGGTGATAGCCAGAGGCAAAGAAGAGAATAAGATGGAAGCTATGCAGTCAGCTTTACACTACCTTGTTTTCTGTGCTCTTGGTCTCCAGGATGAGACTTTCCAACTCCTTGGCCTAAATCAAGATAAAGGTAAACAAAAGTCTTTATCGCCATAGTTTCAAACACAGTGTGGAGCCAAGTCACGCTATGCTGTCAGAGTACACTCATTTCCTTGTTCTTGTCTATCTTCATTTTTTCTTGCCATTCTTTATTACATAATTCAAAGTATAGCGAGACAGGAAAGATTGTCACTCACATCTGCGGGACCCTTATCAGCAATGGAGACGCAGCTGAGGACAAGGGCGTCGCAGTCATTCTTGGTGGCGGCGCCTGATTCACCCACACACTTGAGCAGCTGCCGTACGGCTCCATACTGCCTCTGTCGGACAAGCCTTTGGCCGGCCCGTACGTACACGGCCTGGGCCTCCAGCTGGAAGTCCTGAGGCAGGGAGGGAGGAAGGGCGAGAGGGAGACAGACAGACAGACACTAACTTTTAAATGGGAAACCATGGGATAGTAAACATATGTTCTTGTATTTTCCTTGTGTCCACTTTTTGTTGTTGCTGCATTGCTTTTGTTGCCCTTGTACACAGGGTATACCAATAAATGAGAGCTTACTCTCGTTGTTTTTGCCTGTCCAAATCAAGGTTATAGAATTTAATTAATTTGAATCTAAATTGAATCGAGGAGAAACATTGTGACAGAAAAGACGACAAAGACCATCTACCATACCTGTATGACTCTGTATGCAATGCCAAAGCCCTCTTCTATGTTCTTTCCTCCAAGCATCACCTGGAATAATACAAATAAAGAATTTGTTACTGATTTTATCATAAACTTTCCATAGAAGCTCCTTGTTCCCACCATGGAATACTGAATACCGTCCCAATCCAGAATTTAAATTGTATAATTTGACATATTTTCACACAGATTCTTAAAGAGTTTGACTTAAACATGTAAAACAAGCTTATTTGGACTTCTATAACCCAACTTTAGTCTTAGTCTTTTTTACATCTATATTTCTTAACATTACCAATACAAAACAAACATTTCACTTTACAGTCTAAACATGTATGTAAAACTGATGTTTACCTGTCATATCCCTTGACAGCCCTTGTATCAATAGTTCAGGCAAACTATTTTTATTCAAAATATCTTGAATCCAGCATATTAACGCATTAACAAAGACAGTAGTGGGGTGGTAGGGTGTTTCAACGGGGGGTACCATGCTTTATTAAACATTGGGGCTTTAGCTAATGTTACAGTGCTTTTAAAGTACTGGGATAATTCCACCTAGAAGCTCACCTTGCAGGCAACCTCAATCTTCATGGGGCTTCCTCCAAACAGTGTAGGTGGTGAGCTGGAGCCGGAGGAGTTGGAGGAAGGCGTCACAGTCTGTGCAGCCTTGGAGGAGGCCGAAGTCTCACAGCGGTGGAGGAACCGGGTCACCTCCAGCTGAAGCTCAATTGTGTTCATGTGCCTAATGAAAATAACACAGGAGAGGCTCATATCATTTTTTTTAAAGTAGAAAGAAAATTTAATGAACCACCTAAATCTGTCATCAACTGAATTCTGAGAAAGAGGCAGAAGTGCAGTTGCATTTCCATGTCATTAATATGATGAGTATATTTACAGAGTGATACGTATATTCTACTGTCTATTATGTGTCTTGCACTGCTCCCTTGCTATGTATGTGATGTCCTGTTGTCTCTGTGCCAAATGTGAGAGTATGTACTGTGTTGTCAAAGTTGTCAACAAGTCTCTGCACCAACACCAGCGAGACAAGTTGCTGTACATTTATTGTCTATACGTGGCAAATAAAAGTGTTTCTGAGTAGTAAACAGTCTCTGTGAAGCCCAATGATTTTTTCATGAATAGATTTCTAACCTACTGTAACCACTTTAGTGCTACTGAGATATATTGACCCAGACCGCCACCCTAACCTGGACACGTCACTGGAGGACATCATCTTCCTGAAGGAGTTGACTTGAGTCTTCCTCCTCCCAGCACCCCGACCTTGCTGCTCCTGCAGGTATGTCCTCAGGTGTTCCTTGGCTCTAACCAACCAGCGCTGCTCAAGGTAAAGTAAAGGTCATGGACAGGTCAAGGTTAGGGTAAACTTTATCATCCCAAATACGTAAAATGATTTTGGTCAACTGCATGACTGCTAAAAACAAGACAAACAACATACCTGCTGCTCTCCCAGCTGCAGGTACGAACTGGCCCCATGGGTGAAGAATCGGATGCAGGTCATGGCCGCCCGCACATGATCCTGTCGAGATAAAAAGTGAGGAGAATGTGTGAGAAGTAAATCATGGTTGGGCGTAGTCTACTGTCCAGTGCAAACAATTTTAAAAAAAGTATTCATTTAAATGCATCAATTAAAACATTGAAAAGCAACTAATTTTCAATCTACTATAAAGTGATTATATGATTATCAATCCAAATTCCAAACTACTTTCTGAAGACACTTGGCCAGGCCATCACTGTACAATGCAAGTTCAAAATTACAACAAACAGTAAATTCTTTGTATTGGGACATTCATGTGAATTTGAAGGCATGCCTTGGGTGCACTGTGGACTGTTGAAGTGCATTTGGTAGTGGATGCTACCACGGTACCATTGGGTTGCGCTAGCATTAGCAACATGTCTCTGTCCACAAGAAGGACAGCATGGAATCAGCTGAAAATTGTCTCCATCAATCAACAACATCATGGGTAAGTTGTAAATGAGACATTATGTCAAAAATTCCAAACTAACCCTTTACCATTTTTTTGGGGTGTCCTGGTGATTCAGTTGGCTAAGGCGCAGACCATGTACCTGCGGTCTGCCTTCCCTCTCGCAATCATTCCTGTCTCTCTCCACTGTGGACTATCAATTAAAGGATAAAATGCCCCCCAAAAAGCTTACAAAAAACACACAAAAAACAACAATGAAATGACAAACCATCATGAACTGCTGGAGCTGGTAGAGAGTGTGGTAGTATCCCCGGCGCTGCAGCAGTTGGCAGGAGGCGATGAGGTAGCGGCTACATGCCTCCAGGCCTGGATCCAGGGTCTCCAGTATACCCTGCAGCATGCCCAGACGACCCCGCTCCAGA
>OMLI01031669.1:0-11618 GCA_900302605.1 Rondeletia loricata | reverse complement strand
CGTGGCCAAAGGACCCCAGGACTTCAGCCTGCAGGAGACTTACTCTGAGCTAGGCATTTATAACTACCCACCACACACACACACACACACACACACACACACACACACACACACACACACACACACACACACACTAAGGAGGAGATGAGATGGCTCATCCAGCAAGCCATTAGTTAATCCACCTCAATTAACGCTATGACGGATGAATGTTTCAGTATACACAGAACACAGAAGACATGACAAAGGATACAGAGGAGAGCCAACACATACAGCCAGTCTTCCTTGTTATACCATTACACTTGTACATAGTGATTTACGTCAAGTGTCAGAGCTTTTAAAAGAGCAGCACAATCACAATGAGAGGGAAAAGTAGGCTCATTAGTTTAACATTAACAGGTTGACATGCTCCAATGAAGTGGACCTTTCCAATATTCTACTTTGGCATGTTACTTGTAAGCGAGAGTTGTTCCCACATATTCTCTATGGCTGCTCCACTTTTCATATTGTCCTCCCCCTTGTTAGTTAACACTGTATAATCTAATTTTCAGTATATTGACTCACTAAATGTTGATATTGGATCTCAGCCCAGCATTAAACAATACAATAAATTACTTTATTGTTATATAAGATTAATATTTTAATTCATTACTATGAAGTAAAGTAAATGTACTGACAACCATCCTGTATTGAATTAGCGTAAGTCTTATTGGTCACATGTTTTCACTTCCTAACACTACGTGCTAATTCTTTAATGTCATATCATCGGTTCACATCCAGTTTCCTAAAATAACATTATGGCTTTCAATCTGCAAACTTAAGAAAACAATATCAATTCAAACCGTCAACTGCCTCACCCATTCCTTGAAGAGTGAGAAGATTGAACATGAAAACATACATCAGCTCACAATTGCCTGTTCTATACCTCAAGACCAGTTCCTGGTGTGTGATCATGTCTGTGAGAGCTGGTGGATTTTGTTTACTTTAGAGGAAAGTGAAATGCCTGGGTCGCCTTTATTAAAACTGACAGGCCCATTTGGAAGCAATCATCAAATGTGTCATGGAAAAACCGCTACGTCATGGTGCTGGGGACGTAAAGACTTTGCCAGCATCAATATTTTCATTCAGTGCTGGCAATGGCTGTCATTTTGACCAGGCCTGCATGTTCAAGTTCCTCTCTACAAGTCTACAGATCATTCTGCCGAGAGTTTGCAAGAGGAATGAATAACTCTAACTCTCTCTCTCTCTCTCTAACACACACACACACACACACACACACACACACACACACACACACACACACACACATGATCCAAAGTGTAATGTGATTGACTAACAGGGACAAAAGAGAGGAAGACTTTTATCAGTGTCACCTCCTCCAGATAGGAAGTTCAGGTAATTAGCCTTGCTCGCTTCACGCGAGGGCCAATATCCTGTTTGAAGAGAGCACTGTTCTGACCCGCTGATCCTGAAGGCAGCACACACAGGCCTTCCTAATTCTAGGGGGACCACCTTGGATGGTGTGATGTGCAAAGGATCTAATCTTCCTGCCTGAATAGTTTGCTTCCACCCACCTAATACATTGTCACACTGATCAATGATTTAAGCCGTAAAACATTCCTTCACATTCCAGCTCATTTGCGAGTTGTCCGTTCCACGGCAGAGACAAATCTAATCAAACGCATATTTACTCTCCACAGTGAAACAACTGTGTGCTATCACATATTACGCACTCACTCACACACACACACACACAAATTGCTTAATCACATGATCACAAGGGTCAGCTAGTATGAGGTGGAAATGCTACGCTGGTGAGTAGTAGGCTACTAGCCTAAGCAGGGATAATCTGATTTGTTTCACTGACCGCAGCCCTCTGGCCTCCCTTCCCTTCCCCTCCCCTCACAGGATCAAACACCTCCCAACCATTAGGAGGTGTGAGGACACACACAGGCTGATGATCCAGTCGCAGGTTCTCCCTGTGTAAGGCTACTTACACGGACACAGTGTACACCCGCACAGAGTGCTGATCCTCTAATGATGGTGTTGATGTACATGCTAAAAAGTAACCCTTTAGCCCCTGTGGTCTCCCAGTGTCATTGGCATCCAGTAATACACTGCAACCCTTTGGGGGGGGAAAAACAAAACAGCAAGAGCCCGAAAGTCAGCAGGACCACTACAGCAAATAAGCACAGTATGAACCAATGAAAATCAAAACCTAAGCTCTCAACCTAACCCTCCATAATCCATTTTCTTCTTAACCCCCACATAGCAGCTGGACTCCCTTTGCACCAACCGCATCGAGGGGCTTACCTCATACGCACTCAGACATCAAAATACCCATCACCTCACAGAACTAGCCTTTGAATAAATGTTGAAAATAACAAAGCGGCCACCTTTACAGTGGAAAATAATATTTATCTGAGAGCAGGTCGTTGATACCATCTGTAACACATTCTGTAAAAGCGGCTCTCATAAACACACCGTGTAAACACTGTGAGACTTTTAAATGGGCCGAAGACTGAACTGCAGAGGTCCTCCCTGTTGCTCTCTTACTCAAACCCCCAAAACAGCGATGGGTTTATAGAGAGCGGTCTGGCCAGGATCAGCAATGCAGGGACACTCGTCGTCTCCTCCCTCCCTCAGATGTGCTCCTTCACACAGCACATCTTTCACTCACACATAGATGGACTGTCTTCACTGTGTAAATTCACTAATTCACCATGTATCTTTATGCATGCACGTCTCCAGCTTCCCCACTGACTCTGTGGCGCATAGTGCTGCTTCCTCGTTCTTCAGTGTGTTGACTGTCCACAAAAGGAGTCCTTTGGTTGAAGCAACATTGGCATGTCACTTTTACCCATAAGACATTGCCAACGGACATATAATTCCCTTTTGTTTTGTTGAAAGACAGACAATGGCGGCATCAAAAATAAATAGGATTGAATTTGGAATAGAAACCTGGCAGCAGTAAATCTTTTCAGGAGAGAGTGCTCACCAGATTGTGGTTTTAAAAAAAGCAAAGGGGAAGGGAATGCTCATTAAGCACATAATCCACCGCATTCTTGTTAGGGGTCCGAGTCTGAATTCAGGCAAGCTTCAGTGCCATGCGGTGTGATAGGAGGGGTTGCAAAAGGCTGAGGTAATTGGATTGGAATACGGCATTGAGTGTCAGACAACAAAAGATATCCATCTCTCTCGCGGCCGCTCGGCTCTTTTGTTGCCGGGTGGAATTTATTTGGTCATTCACTCTACTCTTCCAAGCTCAGCAAGGACAGAAGAACAGGAGCAGGCTCAGTCTGGTGCTCTAGTATGCAGGCCAGTGGAGTCACAGTGCCTGGGTTAGGATGCGTGAATCACGGATCCCCAAAAGCCCAGGGGTCATTTGTGTGATCATTACCATAATCACATTAAGGCTGCAGGAGATTAGCACCATGGCCTCAGAGGAGAAACGCTGCTCCATGACGACTGCAGACCATGCTTGGGGAACAGTGAGCACGCTGTTTAGATGCCTATTAGCTACATGACAGGCAGGCAAACAGACAGTCAAGTATGTCCAGCTTGTGTAAACGTGTGATACAAGCGGCAGACGAGTGACACATTATTTCTGGTTGATCATTTTGGAGCTCAAATTCACAGTGGTGCTGAATCTCATGGCCATGTCAGACATTTTCCCCTAGACAAAACTAACAGGTTGTCAAAATTATCTGTTCTCTCGCTGGTTAACCTGATAGCTCTATGGGATCATCTGCACAGTGCCACTAAAGACAGTCTCTCACAGTCTCTTTTGATTGAGGTTCACTACCACCACCACCCTCCCCCACCTCCGTCATCCCAGCACAAGCACCACCTCTGAGCAGGTCATGGGGGCACGGCAGAGGGGATCCCATCACATCCCCCAAACCCTCAACAAGCTCTGTGAGATTGCCTAGACTCAATTTTGGCTAAGCCATCAAGGAAAAAATGGTAGTCTCCCTAGGGTTAAAAAGTTCTCCAATTAACCCTAATTACCCAGAGAAAGAGCATTTCAATGAGGTCTGTAACCTGAGATGTCTATGGGTTGAATGACTGAGGCGGGCAAGGAAGAAGCCATACCTTTCATCTTGAAGTTCAACCACAGGAAACATCACATCTGCATACTGACAGCAGTGATTTAGGGCGGTGGCCACGGCACTTACTGCCAACAAGTTTCCCACTTTGGATATCTGACACAACTATAATAATACTTGCAAAAACAACAATACCGTCAAAAACAGGTATTTCAAGTCAAATACTCATAGACATTGGACGCAATCACTGCAGAAGCTACTGTACACCATCTCTGAGTCACTGAGGCATCTAAACCAAAGATAAGGAATTCGCTTAGCTTCTTCAGAGAAAACAATGAACTATACCTCTGTTACTGGTAAGGTTTCTCACTAAAAGAGTGTTAAAATGTCAGGCCTTTCTGCTTATCAGGTAGAAACTTATACAATTGAGACATGCGTGACACCCTCATAAACAGCTATAAAGTGTGATGGTGAAACATTACATAGTTACTGATTGATATGGCCTTCTCAGCAATGCGAGAGTTCCCAACTGTGTTTCTTTGATTGTGACCCATTGAATGACCTGTGTAATTGGTCCACACTAATCACTAACTACAGGGGCAGAGGGGTTCCCATCCTTCCTGTGTGTGTGTGTGTGTGTGTGTGTGTGTGTAGGCCTATTCACCGATCCACTTCACTTACCTTCTTCCAGAGATACACCTGGGCGCAATTGCCCTTCGACACTAGAGGGCAGAAAAAGATATTGGGGCAATAATATCTTTCAGCAATCAGTCACTGTTCTCTTTACCACTTCAATGAATTCAATGTTTAAGCTATAACTCTGGTCAGCAAGGGTTGCATAATTGCATTCAGTCTGCTATCTATCCTGGCATCATGTTTGGCCATAAATCAGAGGTTGATTCTAGCATAAAGCCTTGGATTGTAAAGCATAAATACAATCTAAAATGTGTCACATACTACAGACAGACATAAAGCCTGCAGGGCCACCCTGGGGCACTGTTGTGTGCACCCTGATATCACCATGTTGTTTGTTTTCATATTCAGAATTTGATTACATTTACCAGGAAAATGTGCTGAAAATATGCTGATGTTGAATTTTTTTTGTACATTGGAATGTAATGTTTATTTTCCAAGGCGTGCATTACACAAGAAAAGATATCTCACATACCACGCATTCACCGAAATGCCCTTGACTCAGCGACTGGCCTTGATGCAAGCTCATTTTGCAATCCAGAAGATTTATTGTGTTGCCTAATGGCAGGGATGTAGAGGAGGCTAAACCCAGCTAAACTCAGTTTACACACCTTTTAAGCTGACATAAATCTTTATGAAGTAAATGTATAGAATAAATTGTAGTAAGTAGTATCAAACTGATGTATGATATGTCTTTTAAGGGGGGGGGGGACATAAATGCATGCCTTTTTTCTGAATATATAATTGATTAATGTTTACATTTGTGGTTGCGATGCCTTATGATCATCACCGACTGGAGGTCATAGTTTACTTTCCACTTTTATTTTCCACTACATCACAGCCTAATAGTCATAATAAGAAATCTTGAGTTTATTATGATCCTCATAACGTCCAGAGGGGCGGGGTCCCTCCTCCTCAGCTCATGAATATGGAGGCAGGCTCCGCAGCCACTCCCTCCTGCTGAACTTGTGCAGCCAGTTCCAGTCCGGACCAGCAGTCAGCAGTGGGCTCGGCTGCCGCATGGCTACTGTGTAGACTTTCTTCATTCACGAGTGGAAGCTGTCGGATAATCGCAACGAGAAGAACAAACGCTTCGTAAGGTTGAGGAAATACTAGGAAGAGGTCTTCTATGAATTGGAAACCTGTGCTCTGTTGATAGAAGTGTTGTTTCCCCCACTCGTGCATGTTTAAATCAGAGGAGTACTCTCGTGCCGTGTGTCGGCCAGACGACTAGTACAACCGAGTGGCAACAGCAGTGCGGAGGCATGATTTTGAGACGGGGCTCAGTCGTTGCTGCCCTTTTACTCTGCTTTCTTGCGAAGGTATGTGGATTACTTAAGGAAAACAGTGAGTGGAATAAGCTCAGTCAATGCAACTGTGTGGATGCACTTTCCTTGCATGTCTTATCTAGCCTTATATGCACGGCTATGCTAACGTTACATATAACCATGCCTCACATGCACAACTGCGTCGGGTTTCCAGCTGCAAGTGCAAATAATGTTAACCCAAAGGCAAACAGTCGGTCTGGTGTTTGGCCTAGGCTTACGGACACCGTATTGCAACTTTTGCGATGTTCCCCCCCTTTCCCCCCAAATATTAACGTGAAAGTTTTCCATTACATTCACTTTTCTGTCTTCAACAGGTGTCAGAGGGATCGGGACAATTCGAGTTGCAAATCGTATCGATGCACAATGTGAACGGAGAGCTGCTGAACGGCCTGTGCTGCGGCGGCTCGAGGAGCACGGCGGATAGGAAGTGCACGCGGGATGAGTGCGATACCTTTTTTAAAGTTTGCCTGAAGGAATACCAGTCTCGCGTCTCCGCTGCAGGGCCCTGCAGCTTCGGGACGGGATCTACGCCTGTCCTGGGAGGGAATACCTTTTCTTTCAAGAGCACTGTCAGGAGTGAGAGATCCAGGATAGTTTTGCCCTTCAGTTTTGCCTGGCCGGTAAGTTGGAGACTGAAAAACATTTTGCTTCCCGACGCACTTCTCCCAAAAAAAAATATCGACTTGTAGGGCAATTCTGCGCAATTACTGTCCGTCAGTCACCTCCGCCTCCAAGAGGGGAAAAAACAAACAAAGCATGAATCTCTCTTTTGATAGTTGACCCTGTATGAATTGTCCTTTTGAGGAGAGACCCCTTGGTCTCCTCATTATCTCGGCCAATTAACCAGGTGCAGACGTGTTTTCTCCACCAGGCCTATAGCCTTTCTGTCTGCGTCCAGTATCATGAAATAAACAGAAAATATTTGTTTTAAAACTTTTAATTATAGGTCATAAAACCTCAACTGTGTTTTCAGAACTAAATAAGGTGGGTAAACTATGACCTCCAGTCGGTGACCATCGTCAGGCAAACAACCACCAGTATGAACAAAAATCTATTTTCTATTTTCAGAAAAGTATCAATTTATGCTTTTTTCCTCCCTCAAAAGACCATATCCTCACCTAACATACACCAGTTGGATACTACTTTCTAAAATGCATACTATAATTGTACCTTGTAAAGATTTATTCCAGCCTAAAACAGTGGATACACTCTATTCCTTAGATAAAAAGTTGAATACACTGCATTTAGGTGGGTATTTCCCTCCTTTATGTCACTGGCAACTGGTCACAAGGTTGCACAGTACAGTAACTTAAGCCCAACTCCAAGTGAAAGCCCACCTTCTGTCTTCCCAAGTGTCAGCTCTTCTTCATAGAGTAAATAAATGGAGTTGACAGGCCTGTGGGAGTGTTGTAGGACTGTGAGAGATGATTTGCCATGCTCGAGCAGATTTAGCAGCAATGAAAAAGTGGGACTCTGCACAGGGACTGGCCCCATAGCTTGGCCCACAAAGTTCTCCTCTGGGCCTGATGGGTGAAAGGCACAGTCCGATGGTATGCATGTGTCCAGTTGCATAAAGGCTATTTAAAAAAAAAAAAATCTCAAGCTGGATGGAAGTTCTTGTTGTGAATTCAAGTCTTGTGTGCATTGATCATCTCGAGCAGCCAGAATAAGTGAAAGAACGTGAGGTCACGTGTGATTTCCTGCCATGTTGTAAATTTTTTCAAGTGTTATCTGGGGTGCAAATTAAATTATTTAAAGATTGTCCCCCCCCCCCTATGATTCCATAGCCAGTGAAGCAACGCTCTTAGCAGAGTACCATGCAATTTGATATGGTCTATATTTTTTATTTGCTCTCCTCTTAGACACTGGCACCTCACACCTTTTAAAACACAAAGGTTGCTGTTTATGTTCACTCTATGGCAACACTAAGACTGCATCAAAACTCAGACACCAGTGCCAAATGAAAGTTTCATCTTACCAGCTGAAAATTATTCCTACTGGAAAACGGCACTAGTGGACATGGAAATGAAACTCATGCACCATTTACAGTTACAGGATTCTCCTAGTTTTGCTCACATCGCTGGTCTGAGATATCAATAGTAGTGATACCTTTCTCTGAAGATGGCTCATCTGCCTAGAATGGAGGGCGTTCAAACTAGCAACATGTTAAGATGACCAAATACTTATCCAACATCTGTATATCAACAATGAAACTCCAAAAAAGTGTGCAAAATGATGAAATACTATTATTGCATTTACCAGATATTTTATTTTATGCCTGTCCAGTTAATGGATCAGTTTGGAAATCTCAGGTTCAGGTAAATGAGATTTTAACGTAATTATACTGTAGAAAAGAGGAGTTCCAGGCACATTGGCAGAGATTAGAGAGGAACAGAGCCCCTCGTTTGATTCTCTCATCCTTCACTTCAAGTGCTTTACTTCAGTGCACATTAACAATTGTCAGGTTAGGTATGATATCACTCTTTGTCCTTTTCATGAGTTGATTGGCTGTTGTGGACAGATGGCAGTGTGGGGAAATTGGGTTGTTGGGTACTTCGAGTTCATGAAATCCCCCCCTTCATCCTCTCTTGTGTGCTGCATGAAGTTGGCCTCTTGTCCAGGCCTAGGGCTTTGTTTAAGTCATGCTCGGTTGGACCCCAGGCATTTCATCGCTTTAACCTTGCCACCCACAGTAACTGCTGCACTTAATGAGGCTACACACATGTGCTTAGATCAGGTAGGGCAAGAGCCAGGCATCCAGCCGAATGTTTTAGCCTGGACATGAATACGTTGCTGCTTTAGAGCCATATATGGATTCGCCAGCTTCTGCTCAACAGCACACCACTACAGCCACTTTATGCTTTTATTCCACAGAGAAGTGTGGGCCCAGCCACCCAGTCTGAAGCAGGCCTTCACAGTGTATCAAGCAGGGACAATGGTGTGCCCTCAGTGACTACAGTGAGGATTATAGAGCATAATGGAGGCAGTGCAGATATAATGCCAGCGCAACAGGAAGCAGTTGTAGTAGACTCAGCAGTGATGAAGTTGGCTCTCAGACAAGCCGTGCCCTTACTTGTCTCTATGGCCACCTCAGCATGTTGCCCCATGACAAGCCCACACCATGGACATTATGTTCAAAGAGTAGACCTTTCTTAATTGGGTTGAGTCGATCCAACTGCTCTAGGGTTCCGGATGACTTTTGTAAGCACTAGTCTGCTCACATGCATAAAAGACTAGTTTCTTCTAGTTCTCTTGAGCAATCTCTTGCCTCACATCTCAGTTCTGGCAGTCCAATTGTACTCTAATTTGATTTCATCATGCCTATATATCATGCCATTATTTTCCTCAATCTTTCATTTAACACAAAGCTGGCGTGTCTTCAGACCTGGGATGTGTCTCATCAGAATGATTGATGACTAGTCTGAGCGGTCTGAGAACTGGGGGTCAGGTGAGTTGTTGAACAACAGTCAGCTCAGCCTTGAGGGTAAGCGCCGGCAGCTGTGGGAGTAATGGCATGTTTGCTTTATATATAGTCTGCTCTGATGTGGCAGTTAAGTGCAAATTACTCAAGTGAAAGAGGGGGGAAAAGTGTTTTCTTTTATTTCTCCCCACCTCGTCCAGTCCTCTGATTTAAAAAGTACTTTTTAAACGTGGCTGTGTTGTACTGTCAGTGTGGTGTTACGTAAGGACTCCTGAAATGTTATTGCTAATCAGAGTTATCTAAAGCTATGGAAGCATGATGTGTACAGAAAATATTTTAAATTGGGAGTCACTCGTGCCCCTTTTAGTTTTTGTTTTGGCAGCAGAACTTGATTCACCTTCTTAATGACCCTTTCAGAAGATAGGTGATTGGCCGCTTGTCAAGTTAAGCGGTTGATGTGATTTGTACTCCTCATCCTGGGTTGGAGTTTTGATCTTGTTTAACTGGCAAGAGATCCGAAATTTGTTTGTATGCCTTGGTGTTGGTTGGCAAATGATGAGATTCTTTTGTTGGGAAAGGTTTTGCCTTATCCCCTCTGAGGTGCCATAGAGGGACGATCTAATAGGTTTTTGATTGTTTTGATGAATATCTCTTGGCAAACGATGTATTCCTAGCTTCCAGCCCATGAGTGCACTGGCTTTGAAGGTGATTATGAGAGTTGTCTTTTCACGACTGAGCCTAAGTTTTATGGCAAACAGGGTGTGTTACTTAGCAGGCACAATCATTGGCCAGATCTAAGGTTGATACTGTTTAAGTGATTGACTCAGGAAAACTGATACAGAAGGTCAACATCCCTTTGACTACATTGTTTACGTTCCCTCTGCTGAGTGTAGGCCTAGGCTACCGAACTCTAATCTGTTTTGCCTAGCCTTTATTTAGACTTTTGGCTGTAGCTTTCGCCCATTAGTCAGGGAGACATTCCTCTCTTTTTATTGCGTTGGAATACTTTGGAAGGGTACATCAATTGGCTCCATTTCCAGTCGAGTGCAGAATGAGAGAGCTGTCTTTGTGTGCGTTTGGTAAATTCCCTTAGAGCGTAAATTCAGTAGTGTTCTTTGGCAAGTCAACGTGATTCGAACTGGGATGTTGTCCGTTTGTTGGACAGTGTCTGGATCGCCAGGAAAGATAAGAAGACATATGGTCACACTTATTTGACTTGGACATGTGTGTGTATGTGTGTGTGTGTGTGTGTCTCTTCTGTAGTTCAAAGAGAAGTTGTGAGTCAGCTGAGAGCCTGGGAAAAGTGAACCTGGCAGTGGCAGACAATTCCTAGCTGATAACCGCCTAGGAGTTATGGAGTGTTAGTGAATGAGGAGGCATGCAGTATCTCACTTTTTGGAAGCAATTATTAGGTCTGGGCCTGAATAGAGTGAGTTTACTTAATGTTTGACCAAGACATTGCCTGGCACTATGACATTATTGTCGCATAATACAAAGCCTGTTGATCTCCAGCCTCAGTTTAAGACTTGACAAAATTTTTGAGGCGGCTACTTTTTAAATGTACACTAGTGTTAACCAAACTGTTTAACCCTGTTTGTGGTGCGGGCCATATCACTCTAATGTAGGAGGACTATTAAAAGGATCCGCCAAGGATGACGACGATGATGCTGCAATAGTTTCCATGTCGAGGCAAGTCTAAAGTGCGCAAGAGGTGCGCATTTTCACATGTTGTTGCAGATCCTGCCTTTAAATGCGTCTGCCATTAACCCATTCAAATTTCTAAGCCTCTCTGTCAACAGTCCATCTCAAAGTGATTTCAGATTGTCCCCACCAGTCAGTCCCAATCAAAATATGACATTCAGGTGTGTAGTAAATCAATCGGGGTGGGGATGTTCAGCTTTGCCTTAGGGCTGGGTGATTAATCGAGTTTCAATTTCAATTACGATTTTGGCTTCCCACGATCATGAAAACAAGATAATCGAGCCGATTATTGTGCCGCATGCAGTGTTGCTCTCATTTTGTCTTGTTTTGTAAATGCAGTGCACCCTTCCTTCGCTCCTCCCCCCGCTCCTCCCCCCGCGCCCAAACATTAGTTTCAGCTCGAGTTGAGAACAGGGAGGAGGGAGCCAC